>JANHFT010002702.1:75398-88274 GCA_032467955.1 Pseudoxenodon macrops | reverse complement strand
AGAGAACCGGTTCTATGACATCACCAGCTGCTTGCAACCTACTCTATAGAACCGGTGCGAACCGGTAGGATTTCACCTCTGGGTTCGCCCCATGCTTGCACACTTGCCTCGTACACGTGTGCACCCGGTTCACACACGTGCCTGCCTTCCATGCATGCACCCAGCCTTCTGCACACGTGCTTTGCTCGCGCATGTGTCTTCCGCGCATGCGCCCGGGCCAATGGTGGGTTTCTACCTCCTTTACTATCAATTCGCTCTCAGCTTGGAGTCAGCGCTAATGGTTCGGGAGAACCAGTCAGAACCAGGAGCAACCTACCACTGGGCCGGCTTCAAAAATGTGCCTAAATAGGATGGCATAGAGGCGGGGTGGATGAGCGGGCCCACCCATGATTTCTGCTACCAATTCGTGCGAACCGGGCTGAACCGGCTGAATTCCTCCACTGGACAGAAGGCAAAACATCTACCATGGTCAACCTCCATTTAGGACTTCCTGGCCCGATTTAAGATGACAGGTAATCCTTGACGTACGACCCAACTCAACTAAGCTGAAAATTTCTGTTATTGAGTGAGACATTGTTCCATTTTACGACCTTCCTTGCCGCCATTGTTAAGCAATTCACCATGGCGGTTAAGTTAGGAACGCAGTCGTTAAGTGAATCTGGCTTTCCCCCTTTGACTTTGATTGTCAGAAGGTTGCAAGAGGAGAATCACGTGACCCCGGGACACCGCAACCGTCATAAGTATGAGTCAGTTGCCAAGGGTCTGAATTTTGATCACGTGACCACAGGGATGCCGAAACGGTCGTAAGTGTGAAAAATGGTCACGAGTCACTTTTTTCAGTGCCCTTGTAACTTCAAATGGTCACTAAATGAACTGTTGTAAGTCGAGGACAACCTGTATAACCTATTGTCTTCTTTGCTGATAGAAGGAAGATTTTAAGGAGACATTGCACCCAACTCACTGGAAGAGACATAAATATTTTCTCGTGTCGTTCTGAGCTATGCAGAGTGCAGAGTCCGAGTTGACAACAAAATAATTCATTTTATTGTATGATGATTAGTGACCATAAAGTTATTTTAAGTTCTTGGTTCACCTCTTTTGACCTGGTCTTGCCAACCCTGAGGAAGGGGGCACCATTTCCTGGCTAGCTGACAGGTCACTGGGCATCTCCATTATTGTTGCTAAATGTGTCACTCTTCACTATTAAGGGCCCATTCATTTAGCGCTTCTGTAACCTAATCAGTTTTAAGCATCCATTCCTTTACCACTTCTGGTTGTTTAAAACAGATTCTACTATCTGTCCATAACATTAAAACACCTCTACTAAAGGACTCCTGCCTTTATGACAAAGCGTCCCTCAGTACCACTGTTAAGGAGGGGGAACAATTGCTTTGGCCCTGTAGATGCAGGGGCCACTTGCTTTTTTGAGCAGTTTAATTTGGCTGGACCACATAAAACCTCTCTAGCATTCTCTTTTATAATGCTTTTACGAGCAAAGAAATTGTCTGGGCTTCCTTAAAGGTTGCAGGCTGGACTGGGAAGTTTAAATTTTAAAAAAACCCATTTGGAGGAAAAGCAATGGGAAATCATTTCTGTAATGTTGCCAAGAAAACTGCATGGATGAAATCAGGTATTCACTAGGAGATGAGTTGGGGGGTCTCGTGGGGATCTTTTATCTTTTTATGGGCCATTGCAGAGGCCTGTAAAGTCTGGGAAAGGGCAAATCGCATCTCTAGTATTCAAATGGGAAAAGAATGACAGACCATTCTGATAAGCAAGCTATATAGGTAGGAGTCACATGTTATGGGTTTCAGATAAATTAGTTCAAATGGCCATTGCAGTGGAGTATACCTTAATGTTTCCCCTAGCTTTTCTGGCTTTTATTAAACTAACAGATTTTTAATTGTGAGAGGGGGTATGCTCTTAATTAAGATTAAAGGCAGATAAAGCCCCTTGTGAACGTGTCCCGAGAGATTACTTAAAAACCGCCTAGAGCTCAGAGTTTAATCTGGTGGCAAATACCCAGCTGCCAAGTAATTCTGGAATCAAAGATATAAATCAATACAAAAGAGCCATCAAGCAAAGAAATACTGAGGCCAGATTTTTTTTTAACTTTAATTCAGATTATTCTTAAAATAAATGGAAAACTGAAACCAGAACTTTTAAATCTTATGTGCATAAAGATGGAAAACGCATTAATTCCCACAATGGAAGAAGAATGGATGATAAAGATGATGGAGAACTGGCTGTTTTAGTCAAGGAAAAAAAATACCAACTTTTGTTTCTACTTAGAAACTGTTTCTGGATTTTTTTGCTCAAAGCTGAAAAAAAATGTAACTTTGATTTTATGTTTTGATGATCAGAATGGCTTGAAATGTTGTGAAATGTAAAGCAAAAGGTTAATGTTGTTTTATTTTTATAATCTACTGCAGGGGTCTCCAACCCTTGACAACTTTAAGACTTGTGAACTTCAACTCCCAGCATTCCTCAGCCAGCTTTGCCTGACCTACTGAATTGAAGAAAGTCAGAAGTTATTGCTTTCTTTTCTCCTTGCACTTTTTCCTTTTCTTATTTTTCTAACTTTGTTTTTGTTCTATAATTTTATCTTATAATGAAACTTAAAAGTATTTTTTTAAAGGAATAATCAAGTGCACGACAATAGAAGGAAGCGACAAAAAAGTACCAACTGAAAAGAAAAGAATTTTGAAAGGAAGGGGAAGGAAAAAAGAAAAGTAATATTCTAAAAACAAGAATGCACTCAGATGCACAGTGGGGCAGGCACAGAACAGCCTAAGAGGAGCAAAGTATGCTTTCCTGCGGTGCTGAGAGGGACAATGGAGCAGCATTACGGACACATTTGATGGTGCCCTGGGTAGCAAACTGGTTAAAAGCACAGAGTAGGGAGAATCTGATGGGATCCAGACAGAATCCTGCAAAACTAAAACGTGCTACCGGTCCCGTGAATCATATACATTGGGAACTATTTGGGAGGAGCTGTCTTCACCCTCTTTCTCTCACACAAACTATCTCTGCTGAGTTGTCTCTTGCTGCTCTGGGATGCACACCTTCCTTTCTGGGAATTCAGACTATATTCCACAACATCGACCTTATGGGAGAAATTGGGGTAAGGATTGGAAAACCAAAACGGTACTTTACTGAGAAAGACTTTAGCAATTTGTTGACCTGACTGTACCAATCTTTGCCCTCATCCTCCCCGTCAAGGACTACTTGTATCAAAAGTGATAGTTAACTTCTCTTAACTGTCTATGTTGAAGCACAGGTTTTACTTGGATTTCTGCATTGAGAGAGGCATTGGATTCAAGGCCATACCAATTCTGAACAGAATGGTAAAAGATCACTTGGAGATGGGAGATACTGCCAATGCAATCTACTGGATCCCCTGCATGGATTGCCCCTGTGTTTATGTAGGGCAGACAGGGAGGTAGCTAGCCAACAGATTGCAAGAACACAAGCGATTGGTTAGATGAGGAGGCTCGAATTCGTTGGTAGCTTCACATTGCAATGAACAAGGATATACATTCAATTTTACAGCTACTAAGATTGTTGGACGAGCAGGTACAAAAACAGCCAGGGAAGTGATTGAAGTCTGGGAAACAGGCCCCTTGTCAGTCAATAGGAATGCCTATTTACCACCAGCTTATCGAGTACTTAGGAATCGAGGATTTGGCAGCAGAAGGAAACAACAGCCAACAACTGAATAGCCAGCCATCAACACCCTAATCGAAACTAAAGACACACACAACCAGGCACCACATAAATATGACTCACAGAATAGCCCAAAGCACGCACTCTGCTAGAGAGAAGTTCCCCGAGGATAGGCTCTAGCTTAAGTCCGAAAGCTTGGAAGAGTAAACCTCTAGTCCCAGTGACCGACCCAGACTAGATCCTGTAACATTATCCTACATTTGCCTTCATATGTGAGAACTGTAAAAAGTGTAAAAAAAAAAAATGAAGGAGAGAAAGCCTGGCGAAATACTCTGTGCACCAAAAAGGAAGGGAGATAGTGCTTAGTAGAAACCCAAAAGCATTTATCCCGTAGTTAGAAGCAATTTTATTTTTGCTTCGCAATTGTGGAAATGACTGAATATCAGTCCCTATGTAGTTAGCGAAGAATTGGGAAGAGCTTTTAAGACCACTACTGGCATAAAAATAGCAGCAAATTTGCGTGTTGCTTCTTCTAAAACTTCACCTCTCAAGCTTCGGACTAATGCTCTAGACAAGAGTTTGAAGCAGCAGCAGCAGCTATGTTGCCTTTTGTGTGTCATTCTAGCGTCTGACTCTAATAAATCGGACCGTCCATAGATAAATGGGAATGAGTCTGCATAAATATTCTTAAGTACTATAAACGTGACAGCTTACTCTTGTCCCATTCATCTAGGCAAAAATGCTGGCCTCATCCATTGGCGAAAAGAACAAGAGCTGCAGACTGCTGCTATTCAAAGCAAGAAATACAAGAGAAGGACAGGCCAGCCTGAGCTGCATATAAAAATTGCTTTCTGGCATTTGTATACCAATGTTGCTCTTCTCCATTGTCTCGGACTTTCCTTTTTTTTATTTAAAGTATGCCTGGGGGAAATGTCCATTTTTAATTGATGTGAGATGCTTTCTTTGGAAGACAATTGTTTGAAAGGTGCCATAGCAAGTAAAAGTAATCCTTGACTCACAACCATTTGTTTAGTGACCAAAGTTACAGTGGCACTGAAAAAAGTGACTCAAGACCCTTTCTCAGAGTTACAACCGTGGTCACATGACCAAAATCCAGATGCTCGGCAACTGGCATGTATTTATGATGGGTTGCCGTGTCCTAGAGTCAGGTGATCCCCTTTTGCAAGCAAGGTCACTGGGGAAGCCAGATTCACTTAACAACTGTGTTACTAACTTAACTGCAGCAACTCGCTTAACAACTGTGGCAAGAAAGGTCATAAAGTGGGACAAAACTCACTTAAATGTTTCAGTTAATAGCAGAAATTTTGGGCTCAATTGATGCTGTAAGTCGATGACTACCTGAATAACCGCAGCCATGAGTTAGCTTAAATAGTTCGGTTGCCCAAACCTATAATATATTTATTTCTCTATCACTTTAGTGTATTTTCTATTTAGATTAAGACCCCCGCCCTCAAAAAGGCCCCTGTTTTAACTCTCAGGCAACAATTCTCTAAGCAGCCCTCTTGAGCTGCCAAATTAAGACAAAGAGTTTTTAAAAAGGAGCGCAGGCCATTAGCTAAGAATACAAGATTAAACCGGATGAAGGAAACCATCATGAATATTCATGACTGTCTGGTGCAAAAAAAAAGCCATGAAAGAAAGCTAACAAAATAGCCTGAGATGGCAAGAAATAAGCAAAAGTGACGTGTGCCTAACAAAAGAGCATTCTCAAAAAAGAAAATATTGTGCCGATAAAAGGAGAATATTTGCAGCTCAGGGTTGAAATAATGGGTCCTTGGTGCTCTCTGAGCTGCATTCTTTTCTTACAGACCTTTCATTGCCCAAACCAACCAACATCATCAGTGCTGGTGACTAGGTTGGAGTTAACTGGCCCTTGCTATTTCTTTCTATGGAAAATTTAAATGAAAAGAAAAATCCTCTACTCTCAGCTATTTTTTCCGTCCAATGAAAAAGGGAGAAAAACACTTGTTTTGAGTTTTCATTGTTCCTTAAAAAAAAAAGGACACCTGAGGTGGCTTGGGTTTTGTTCAGATAGAAAGCCAGGTATTTAAAATGTTCCAGCAGCTGGTGTTGTTTTGTTCCAAGCTCAATAGCCAGTTTTTAAAATTATTTCTTCTACAGCTATAACGGGAAAGTGTCTTCCGATTCTTCGTAAATGAGCAGCGGCATACATTAAAAAAGCAACACCACAAATGGAATTTCATAAGCCCACTGCTTGCTGAATTAATTAAATTTGCCTTTTCTTTCTTTCAATTAAACACTCAGCATGACTAATAGCAATTACATAAGAATAAAGAATATAATTAGGCTAAGAAGAAAATTTAAATTGGTATCATTAAGCTCAAAACTAACCATTAAACTAACAATTAAAACATACGAAAAAGAAAAATATTGGCTTCCTTTGTTTTCCTAAATGCTAGAAGAGTGGAGGCCAAGTTCACTTTCTTCAGGAGTGCATTATATATGCCTTCTTAAATAAATGAGATGCATGAGCAAATAGAGGAGGGTCTTCAAAAAAAAGCCTCTCGATATAAATAGGCATGCATGTCTATGGGAAGGATGGTGGTCCCCTAGTCAGGCCCTAAGCTATGCCACCATGCAAAAATCCCATTTCCTCCAGATCAGCTGGGACTCAGGAGGCAGAGAATAGATGGGGGTGGGGCCAGTTAGAGGTGGTATTGACCAGTTCTCCGAATTACTCAAAATTTCTGCTACCGGTTCTCCAGAACTGGTCAGAACCTGCTGAAACCCACCTCTGAGTCAAACTATTCTCCAAAGCACCTGAGGGTAGGACAAGAAGCAACGGATGGAAACGAACCAAGGAGACATTTCCTAATGGCGAGAACTATTATTCATTGGAACAGCTTATCTCCAGAAGTTGTGAATGCTCCAACACTGAAAGTTTTTAAGAAGAAATTGGATAACCATTTTGCCTGAAATGGTATAGGGTTTCCTACCTAAGCAGGGGGTTGGACTAGAAGACCTCCAAGGTCCCTTCCAACTCTGTTATTCTATTCTATGTATAATGGAATGGAATGGAAAAATCTACTTTGGAATTCTAAAGGGGCACTGAGATTTTCTTGACCAAGATCTTTGAATTTTCCCTTCCTGGAGTATTTATCAAAATTATTTTACAGTAGACCACCATGGTTTCACAAGAACATCTAGTTAACCATAGAGATCCTAACCTTTGAATTATAGCAGCATTATACTGATATAGATCAACATCCAACATTGACTTTAGATTAGAATGCTAATGTTGCCCTTTGCAGAAAAAAAATAATTCCAAGTACTGTATTTAATCCTATCATTGTGCCATTGCTGCAGTTTTATTCCGTAATTTTGGTGAATGTGTATTCTTGCTCCATCCAGCTGTAATTGTCAAATCAACAAATCTTGATCAGCTTTAGGAAATAGCCAAAAATGTTAAATGTAGCTACTAAGAATAGGCCTTATGCAAAAAGGGGCATGGAGTTGTATATATTTAGACTATAGAAGATAAGGCTAAATGTACAGCATGGGTGCATTCTATGAGGTTTACAAAGGGCTGTAACATAAAACAGGAGAAAAAGTTGTTTGCTTGTTTCATTGAAGAATAGGGCAGCCTTAGATGGCTGGATCTCTTTGATTGCCTTGGATATGCATTTGTTGATAGAAAGAAATGTTGCCATTCTGACTTCTTCTGCATCTATAAAATTGACCTTTTATAATTCTATCATTGGAGGAGATACATGAAATAGTGATGACCATCATGTTTGTATATTGAAACCTCAGCTGATGGTATTCCGCTGGTGTTAAGCAGACATTTTGATTGGTTGTAGACACCGAGGGGAAAGAGCCTATGGCTTTGGGATAGAACAGCAGTCACCATTAAAGATGGTGGAACCTATACATTATCAGATGTTTTTATCACTTATTTTTCTTCAATTCTTTTCCTAATCATCCACATTTTGAAAGCAATGCTGAGGACTGTATAGGTGTGAAATTCACAAGGTTTATAATGGCAGGTGTAATATTTGGCTTAACACAGAGTTGAAAAGTTCATGTGTTAAGAAAACATAGCACCTGCAAGAAGGAAGCTGTAAAATCAAAAATCGGGATAAAATAATTTAGTAATTTTATAATTAAAAACTGCTCCTTAGAAGCACTGCCAGGCTGCTAAACATGTGGCTATGCAACCAGAAAGCAGCTTCCAAATGGACATATCCAAAACAATTGGAGCAACTTGTCAGGAAGGAAGGTCTGACCTTTTATATGGTACATAATTTTTATCTAACTTTTATCACAGTCTGCATGACCCCTGGGTATTGGAGGATAGGACATCCATACCCGTGTACAACTTTTAGCCTTTGCAGTGGTAAAGAGGTAACATAAGATGTTAAAATTTACCATGAAGTTTCTCCAAATGAAAATGCTATAATATATTGGGATTTGGTAACTTATAGAAAGCTGGAAATATAGAAATAAATATGAAGCATGTGGACTGTGTAATATGTATAATTATAGGAAGATGAGGATATGTGAATTGCATGCTTGCTCAATTTGTTGTCATATTTTAGGGTTGTGATGAGATCAAGGCTTGAGGAACAAAATGTGAAGATCTCTTGTGGGTGCAAAGGGATTCAGGACTGATGACGTGCTTGAACCAGAGGTGGGTTCTTACCGGTTCTATCCGGTTCTATAGAGTAGGTAGCAACTCCACAATGATGTCACAGAGCAGGTTCCTTTGGTGTCTCCGTGGGCGCCGCCATTTTGGATTTTGCTTCTGTGCATGCGCAGAAGCTCTTTTTTTATTGCCCCACATGCATGCTTTGTGAGCGCACTCAAGGTGCAACCCTGAGTGAACTGGCAGTAAGAAGATTCAGAACCCACCTCTGCCTCCCTCAGACTCAGCCTGATCATCTCCTACACTTGTTCATGTAAGTATGGGCAGCCAGGAAGATTTCGTGCTAATAGAAAGATACATAATAGAAAACAACAACTTTCCCTTATGCCTTCTGTTGCATCCAAATACTGACTTAGCTCAAAAATGCTACCCCTCCCCAAAAAAAATTAGGAAGACATTTCAAGCACAGTGAAAGCACTTTCATTGTACTTTTTTTTTCAAAAAATAAAAGATTATTTTGCAGTAGAAGAAAATACTAGAGAAATTACAAAGCAGTGATGTTGCTTCAAATAAAGGATTGCTTCTTGTAAAGTTAAATATGCAGCCACGCTGGTTCAGTTCCTGACTCCCTTTAGTCTTATTTCATGATTAATTCTATTTATTCTTTGCCTGTCTATTCAAGCAAGTAGTCTTGGAAAGCGTTGGGATGAGAAAGAGCTAAGATGAACCTGTTGCAAAATAGAATTGGACTGCCTAAATTTAGTCTATAAGTGCTGCAATTTGTACAACAGAAGTTGTATGATGAGCCTGAAAAAAATGTAGATGTCAGTAGAATTTGTTTTGCTTGAATCTTGTAGTGCAGATTTAAGTTGCTCAGATGTTACCTTTGTACAGTGTATCAGTATCCATCATCATATCTCCTGAAGACTGACCTGCTCTAAAAGTTGACTATAAGACTTGAACTTAAATTCTCTTCTTTTATAAAAATATGAAGTGAAGGGAGGATTAAAGAAACAGAGCTATTTCTATGCTTGTAAAGTAAAATGCTTTATTGATGTTAGATTGCTTGATCAAATAATCATGAAAAGAGTACTGTATTCTACAATATTTTTTTTTTAACAAAGCAGTTTTTCAATATTCAATAGTTTGAATTAGATATAAGTTTTGAGCCATCTGTCTGTTAGCACCTGAGATAGTTCTGATTTCATTCCTTCCAAAATATTGTTGGGAACTATACGTTAAAAAGGAATACTTCCATGCACAAAAAAAGCAGATCTCAATATAGAAAGCTTCCCTACTTTGTAGCCGCACCTTGAACATGCACCTTGTTAAGCCATTTAAACTGAGCATGTATTGTGCAGCATGCAGGAATCTCAGGAGTATGTAACGCCTAAATATGTGGATGTACCACACTGTGAGGTGTAGTTGTTGCACTAAATTGTGAAGGCTACAATTAATTCATACGTACAGTTAATTGGCTATATAAATACATGGTAACCTGGTACTTTTGATTATTACCTTAATCAATGAATGAAGAATTAGAGCTTTCCTTAGAAGTACTATCCCCATAGACTTCCAACACATTGAAAACAGAATAGGTGTGTTTGTGCATACATATGAGAGGAAGAGACAGGAAAGAAGAGACAGGAAGAGACATTGCCAGTGTCTGGGTAACAGTATCAGTGCTAAACAACCCTGATCAACTGTTCTATAGTTCAACCCTGAGATAATTATTCTCTTCTATTAAAATTCAAAATATTAATAGACAATTTAATAAAAAAAATACAATCAGAGTAATGGGATCATCCAAGACAAGTAATACTGATCTTTGGCCGATAAAACTAGTATTGCTTATCTTTGCCAAAATCAAGGAGAAAATATCCAAAACAAATAAATAATCAAAGACAATTCATCAGTTCATAGAAAAGGCAGGGAGTTCCTAGGGAGGTTTTCCAAAATGACAAGGTGATGAAGGTGATGTCATTCCACACTACTGATGGCATATATGAATGGATGAGGCTTCAATCACACTGTCTGGGTTGATATCTTGACCTTTTTTACTAACTCTTTGTATACCCATTGAACTAAAACTGGCAATGTGCCAAAACTGGCAAATCCTTGCATGTCTACAGTTGTCCAAGAAGTTATTCCTTTGTAAAGCTGTGGTGGTGCAGTGGTTAGAGTGCAGTACTGCAGTCTACCTCTGCTGACTGCCAGCTGACTGCAACTTGGCAGATCAAATCTCACCAGGCTCAAGGTTGACTCAGCCTTCCAAGGTGAGTAAATTGAGGAGCCAGATTGTTGGGGGCAATTTGCTGACTCAGTAAACTACTTAGAAAGGGTTGTAAAGCACTGTGAAGCAGTATATACCGTAAGTCTAAGTGATAATGCTATTCCTACATGCTCCCATAGGCACTTCCCATGGATCCTCAGAATCTGCTCTAGGAGCTCTAGAGTTCCTTCAGATTTTGTGGGTATACAATGAAATGAGGGATACCCCTTGAGTTCTGCTGTCCCTTTGGATTTAATCCAGGTTTGGTGCTCAGTAACCACTACTTCCATGGAATACATTCCCAGAAGAATTCCACTACCAAGATATACCTGCCAACAGGTCAGTAGCAAGGACAAGGACATGAGATTGTGTCATGCTCTGGACATGCAAACTTTGCTAGCTTATTGCTACTCCCCAGTACATCCCAATGTTGCTTTTCAAAAGCAACTGGATTTTCATGATTTTTTCTTTGAAAACATCTTGCTTCTCATCTTAAAATCCTGGAACTTTCTCTGCTGAAAACAAGTTCAATCAGAACTAAAAAAAGCTTCTTGAATGAGAAGTGAAAAGTTTTAAAAAAAACTAAGAAAGTCCAGTGGTCTTTTGAAAAGCACTTTTGGGATAAACATGGCCTGGATGATTGAGGATCTCCATAGAAACTTCCCAGCACATTTCTGAAGGTCTAAAGTGGTAGCTCCAAGCACAGCCATTAGTAACTGCACTATTTGGGGAATAGTGGTCCCTCCACCCAAGCCAAGAAACCTTTGCAAGAACATCTCCTTGCATTTAATTAAAAATATGTTTAAATAGTTAAATGTTATTATAGTTGCTTTTTCATAGCACCTGTGTCCACTTTTGTTATGCAGAAGATAATATCATTTAGCCATTGTCCATCTTAACATTTTTGCTATCTGGGGAAAATTTTGCCTACTACTTTACTGAAATGAGTGGTCATAGCATAAAGCAAGAAGCTCTGAGTATAAGCTTTTATACTGCTTTTTATTAACCTCTCCCACCCATTTCAGGAAAGGAAGCACCAATTGATTCTTCTTTTTTTATTGGTGTAAAATGTGAGCTTTTTACTAATGGGCCATTTATATGAGCCCCTCTTCATTGACTGGTGCTAGCAACTTCCCATTTTTTCTGTGAAGGTCTAAAAGAGGAAATTAGCAAAACTCTTGAATTTCACTTGGGGAAGGAAGGAGCCACTATTTCACTACTCATCTAATTAATAATGGATATTGTCTTAGGGATGTTGGGAGGCTGGAGTTTGGTACCTATGATGATGCTGTGCAATCTTGATTTGAGAAATGATTAGTGGGTCATCCTTACGCTGGAGCAAACCGAACAGGCAGATGACCCATATCTGCATTATGAAGACTAAATTAGGAGTCTGTTACAGCACAAGAAAATTTTAAACTAATTTTCCAACTTGTCTAAAGCTTGACAGTAGAGTATGTACATCTTCTTCATATAATCAGTCCTAGCAAGGAGAAATCACAAGTAAATGTTTCCTAAAAGATATACATGTTTCATTTTCTGAAAGGCCTTATAATTCCTTATCCTCTGCAGAATATGAGGAATTGGAGGCAGTTTCACAATGTTTATTTTTTTTATTTCTCTTTGAGAATATTAGAGCAATATGATTTTGAATACAAAATATGGTTTGGGATAAGCAAGCCTCCTAACATGAGTGGTTAGATGGTGTGGTTGTTTTTTAATAGAAAGCTGTTTCGGAAAATAATTTAATTTCTGCTGTGAAGCAAGTCTGAAGAAAAATTACTGTTCTTATTAATGTATAAAAGGCCCTTGGCTGGAAAAAAAAAAGAAAAATAAAATATTTCACTTAGGAATCAAAGCCCTTAGTTGAAGAATTCAGGCGGTTGTTAAAAACAATTTTAGATAAGAAGTGTCATGCCTGCAAATTTTAGCTCTCTGAACACTGAATCCCTCGTTCACAAGTTGATGTACTCAGCAGAAGGCTCACAGTCATGACTAAGTAAGATTTGTCTTGTTATTGCAGACATGAATGCAATATGCTGAAAATATACAGAAGCCAAAATGTACAGTAGATATACTATAGATCTGTGAGTTCTAGGATTTAAACTTTATACTCCTTCCCCCACTTTTCTGAGCCAACTAATATTCAATCTTTTCTTAATAGTCATAGAAGTTACCTGATTTGTGTTAGCAGGATCTCCAAGAGGGGAACTACTGGTTCTTCGCTTGTAAATAGTAGAGTAGAGTAGAGTAGAGTAGAGTAGAATAGAATAGAATAGAATAGAATAGAATAGAATAGAATAGAATAGAA
>JANHFT010002702.1:64048-75298 GCA_032467955.1 Pseudoxenodon macrops | reverse complement strand
TAGAATAGAATAGAATAGAATAGAATAGAATAGAATAGAATAGAATAGAATAGAATAGAATAGAATAGAATTCTTTAGTTACCAACTGTGATTAGACACACAAGGAATTTGTTTCTGGTGTGTAAGCTCTCAATGTACATACAACAATAGTAATAAGCAACAAAGTTATAGTCATAAGGTGAGGTAGATAATAGGGAAGATGAGAATAATGGTGGTAATACTGCCTTTCTAGATAGTTTGACAGTGTTGTGGGAATTAGTTGTTTAGCAGAGTGATGGCATTGGGGGGGAACTGTCCTTGTGTCTAGTTGTTCTGACGTGCAAGTGCCCTATAGTGTTGTTTTCAGGGTAGAAGTTGAAACTGTTTATATCCAGGATGCGAAGGGTCTGTAGATATTTTCACAGCCGTCTTTCTGGCTTGTGCAAATTTCATTCCTTATAGCATATCTCTCTTGTTTTCTCCTCTTTACCCTCTGAATTTGGGGGTATCAGGTGCTTCTTCCTTCTCTCTGGCTGGCAGGGGACCTTCACGCCAGAAGATTTGCCTGGCACTTTCATTGATACAGTTGGGTACCAGATGGTAATTCAGAGAGCTGCTGCTGCTACTCAGAGTAAAACAATATTGGATTAGATGGATTAATTGCCTAACTCGATATAGCACTGCTTCCTAGGTGGGAATCAGACATAGCACGCTTAGAAAAGATGTGCCACTTCGAACTAAGGTAAAGGAGGATACATTTTATTAATATTCTCTCTTCTGAGGAAGACAGAATTTTGATGTCTGATTTCCCTGGAACTTAAATATAAAATGAAATAATTTGAAATATATTCATAAATACTAGGATTCATAAATGTTAAGAAATAAGAACTGGAGAAAAGATTCCCTTGGCAATGATGTAACTTTTTTAACAAGGGAAGATCACATTTTGTTACCCTTGTAGCTCAAAATGGTATCATAGTACATCAAATTCTTGTCCATTTACCCTATTACATACAATGTACAACCATATCCATTTTTCTAAATCAAGAAAAATATATTGGCTATTTTCTTTTGAACTACAACAAGTGTCTTTCCCTTTTAATTCCTTTCTTTCACAAAACATTATTAAATTTCAAAAGAATACAAAATATGGCAATGAAGTCTCCTTCAAACAGATGTTCTGCAGAAGCGACAACAAAACCTACAGCATCGTATTCAATGTTCCACGTGCTTGTTATTTATTGAAAACCAGCTATTTGACTTTGACCAAGTGATTTCTTTGCAGCAGCGTCTTGCTTCCCATCACCTGAATGACTCCAGCATTGATCTTGGTGGCTTCTTTGAAGGTTACACGTATCACATTCCAGGGATGCCTCTTGCAATTCTCCATTAGTCTTTGAATGAAGTCAATGAGATGGAACTCAGTAGGGAAAAAAGGTGGCTTAAAGAGTCACTTGAAGACAAATGGAAAGGCCCAGCACTCAACAACAATCATATTTTCCAAGTCTGCAGTCAGAACGACTTAGTACAAATGAAGGTGAAGAGGGCAAGGTTGCTTGCTTTGAATGGATCTTCACCTGCTCCTGGGAAAGAACTTTAATCTTTTTTTAAAAAGTTACATTTTACAGGAGCCATAAAAAGTAATTAAGAGGAAGTCCTGAATAACACTGTCTCCCACATTGCTACTGATACTGTCCAGTGTCTGCCTTTAATGCAAACTTTATACAAAGCAAAAATGTTGTGATACAAAGTCCTGTGCAAGTCAATAGCCTCAAGGACATGGGATGAATTTCCTCCTGAGTTTTGTAATTCTCACTCACTATTGACTGTCCAAATAGGATACAGAATCCATCACAGCTTTTTGCTCAGCTGGCTATAGTGGGAGAAGGAAAGGGGCTTTTTTTTTTTTAAACAATACATTTTAGTTCTGTGGAAGCTAACAAATCATTTAAACATATGTGAAATGTTACACTGTTCAATGCATTCAAAATTATGCTTTTTGTTAGAATCATAAATAGGGTAGCCCTTTAAGGCCGTGTTAGAAAAGACAAAATACTAAAAGGAGAACAAGATAAGACTGAATTGCATATAATCTGTGCGTGCTGATTTATATGCAGAGTTGGGAGTAATGGTCATAATTTAAATGAAATACAGCACATTTCCCCTTTGTGGGAAAGACCACAATCAGGTGACTTGTGTTAGAAAATGAAAATACTGAATTATTCAAAGGAGAATTACAGTAATGGAAAATTTTGATTCCATACGTATACTCTGGAGGAACACATGCTTTGGTCATAATCAGTAGGTTAAATTTATAAATTTAATCAAAGTAGGTTCTTCTTAGGCTTTAGGTTAATGGTCATTACCAGTAGTATCCAACGTGTATCTTTCAGAGTTGAATGTTAAAATTGTTTGCATTTTCTTTTAAAAACTAAAGCATCCCTAAATGTTTGCCACCATTTGATTTGTTAATTCCAGACTCAGCTGGTGAGAATATTTGGTCAATGTTGTATGGGCTAACAAAATAAGTGGAACTGGGCCTAGTTAGCATTTGCATGGGAGACTTCAAGGGAATCCCAGCACTGTGGGTTAGATTAGAGCAGGGGTGTCCAACTCAATTTCATTGAGGCCACATCAGAGTTGTGTTTGACCTCAGGGGGCTGGAGTGGGCATGACCAGGGTGGGTGTGGCCAGCTCAATGTCACTCGTATTGGGGGCACCTATGGTGGCCTGAGTGCTCTGTCAGAGAAAATGGGCTCCTGAGATCCATTTTTGGCTGCAATAGCCTCCTGCAACCGTCTGCCAGCAAAAACGGAGCTTGGGAGTGCCGCCCATTTTCGCTGGCAGAGGCACAGCAGGCCAGTCCTTTGCTGTTATCAGGGCAGCTCCATGGGCCAGATCTAAACACCCTGGGCCTTGAGTTTGACACCCCTTGACTAAAGAATTTTGAAAAATCCCAAGAGAAGACAACTGTACTGCTGCCAAGAGTATTATATGAATGGTCCATGAAGTCATCAGGAGTTGAATTCAAATTGGAGGCAATTTTATCTTGTTTCTTCTAATCTCTGAACTTTTATAGCAAAGACAGAGCAGCAAGCTCCTGATGTTATTAGATCAACTAGCAAGCAGGAAAAAAGATAAAAAGCTGAATGGGAAGACAATTCTCTTGATTTCAGCAGCAGGCAGTCCATTTCTTATGTTGGGCACTGAGAATCAACATCATACCCAGGAATCTGTAAAGTATACATGATAAACCACTTCTACCAAATTAAAAGGATTTGTAACATGTTAATTGGTTTATAATTTCAAGGATTCCCATTTTCACATCCCCTGCTACTGCCACAGGCTGTTTGAAAACAGCAGCAGTGTTTGAGTCATTTGGTGGCAGTGGGTAAGTGGGGTGGGTAGCAGGGAGGTAGGAGCTGAGGGCTTCCCATGTTCACACATCCAACTACTGCCACCACCGCTGCTGCCGCGTCAAGATCCCAGAGCTCCCAGAACTTCCATGGTGGCAACGGCAATGGTGGTGGGTGAGTGAAAATGGGAAGCCACTGGCCTCCACTGCTGTTCTGCACTTTGCCCACCTACTCACTTGCCTGCTTGCCTGTCTCTCCCTCTGGTCACCCACAGTGAGTTGTCCCCGAAGTGAGTTAGTCGAGTTGTCCTGCAGTGACTTGGCAGTAGTCTGTTGGCAAAGGTGGTGGGTGAGTGGTGAGTTGGCAAAGGTGATGTGTGGCAATGGTGAGTTGGCAAAGGCAACGTGGTGGTGGCAAGGTGGTGGTGGTGAAATGGCTGCACTGAGTTGTGCTAGACCTCAGTGTACAAGACTGCCCAACTTGCAAATGTGACAACATCCAGCTTGAAAATGACTAAAAATAATACATTACTGTCTAATCACCCCTAAAGATGAGCTCAAACCTGGCCTTAAAAAAAAACTAACAGGATCAGAACTATTTAGATCCTGAGTATATATATTGTATAGGGCAGGTGACACATAACCTTAAACCCAAAACATTTTCACCCTCTCAGATCTGGTAGAATGGCCAAAATAATAAGAGAAATGTGATCATGCAAATAATCTGGGCTTGTGCAATGAAGTAGATGATAATTAACACCTTAAATTGCACCTAGGATCCTACTGGGAATCACTGCAAATAGTGTTCAAGAATAATCCCATGTAAAGTACATTCCTGTAATAAAAATAGGAGGTGATCATTCCTGTGTGATATCTTTTCAAATATTTAAGAATACCATTCTATCTCCCCTTAGTCACTTTTTCTCAAAGCTAAATGTAATCAGTTCCTTTAGTCTCTCTTGATGGAATAGTTTCTAGTCTCCCAATTCTCATTGCTGTTCATGGATTTTTTTTTCTAATTTCTTTGAGTTCTTCTGAAAGTGTGAAACAGGTACAGGAATGGTACTTAAGGTGGGTCTAATGAAGAAAGGAGGAATGATTATTATGCTTTGCAAAGAATATTTCTGTTAATGCAGCCTAAAATTGCATTATCTTTTTCTGAAGGCACATTACACTACTGGCTCAAATTTATTTCACAATCAACTGCTGTTGCAATACCTTGTCCACAAATTCCATTATCAAGCCCATTTCTCTAACCAATCAACTGGTGAAATTAACTATTCTACTCCATTTTGTGCATTCCAAAAATATGTTATGAATTCTACGTCATCATTCAACTAATTAATAAAAATATTGAAGAGTAAGGATCCAGGATTGATCCTTGTAGTTTCCCACATGATAAACCATTCTCCATTTTGATGAGGAACCAGTGATGATCACTCTGTAATTGTTGAATTAACTATGTATCTACTTAATTGTCATGCCATCCAGCCCACACATAATTAAGTTGCTAATCAGCTTGTCATGGGGTACTTTGTCAAATGATTTGCTGAAGTCAAGATATATTTATATCCTTTTTGGACATCTTGCTGAAACTGATCAGAAACAGATCTGGAAAATCCAACGATGTGAAATATGATTACATGAGGGGAAGTGCTGTCTAATACAGCTGCCACAAGCACAATTATTTTTGTAATGTGCACTTCAAGAATATATTTTTACATAGATGCAGGAAGGGTCATTGAGACTCAGTGGTCTCTGATCCTGAAAAGGACAACGATCAGGATGTTGGTGATCTGCTACCCAACGTTTACATACATTAGCCAATTACTTCTATGCTAAATCCTTTGAATTTAAAATGTTTCAAGCTTGAAGCATTTCGTCCTCAGTAACTAACAATTAGTTTCAATCTTCATTATTATTTATTTCTATCCCACCTATTCTCCAGATGGTCAAGGCATGGTGCACAGCACTCTCTCTTCCATGTTCCATGTTTCTTTTCAAGAGGCCTTTCATGTGAGTTGGGATAATGTCACTGGCCCAAAGCTCTTAGTTAGCTTACCTGGATTTAATCCTGCATCTCCCTGATCCTATTCTAATACCTCAAAATATTTTGAATTTGAAATATTTCAAACTCATACTTCTGGAATGTTAGAAGCCTGCCAGTAAAGATAGAAATGCTGCATTAAATTTGGAAGACAGCATTTTGAATTCAAAATATTTTCCACTTCCATTAGAAATATCCAAACAAGATATTTCTGATGGAGACAAATGTCATCTCTGATGGAATAATAAAAGAAGCTTGGATAAGAACTGGAGTTGAACACAGATTTGTAAATTCTCTGAAATATGCTGCAAACATAAAGCTTCCGAATCTGGATGATATGCCTCACTATCACTATCATCAAAATTACTGCACTATGAGCATATTAAGTGCTCGTAACATTTACCCTAAAATATACAAAACTACTAAACAATAATACAAAACAGCCAAAGGTTTTGTCCATTTTCTCCAAAACACACTGAGAGGTTGATGGTTGTTTTTAATATTCCACCTCAGAAGAGTGTAATGTAACATTTGACTTCCATCTGAGGGAACTTCTACAATATTTTTCTCCTCCACAAATGTTAAATGTTTTCCACCTTTTGATTCATATGCTGCATGTTTATTCTTCTATTCATTGAAATCACCTCATTTGTTACATCGTGGCTTCTTCTGAGTTAAACTTAATTTTATTAAAAAGTATGTCAGGGTTTTTTTGAGGGGGGGAGTTAAAAAAAGAACAAGGTCTCTGGGGAGCTGCTATTTATAATCTTTCATCACAAATCTTAGCAGGAAACTATAGAGGCTAAATGTGTTTTCCCCCCATTTTTTTCCCATATGCAATCGATAAATGCAAGCAGATTGAAAATCTTGACTGAGGTCAGAAAAACAACTTGCACCCCATGCTGACGTGATTTCTGAAGTGCTGGATATTTGACCAATTTGTGTCGGCAATTGGTATATCGTAATAATACTTATTTACGACACTTTTAGTTTCCCCTTTTGCAAAGCTAAGCCCTTCAACTATCCTTCCGCTCTCAAAGGAGAATCCAGCACATCCAGCCTTGCTCTGAAGAAAGAAACACTGTCCGTCTGTCCCTGTTGTCGTCCCTCCCACAGACACACCAAGGGATGAGGGGGGGAAGTCCCTTCCATTCCTTCCTCCTTGCCCTCAGAATATGTGATGGTCTCTTTGCCCATGGAGCCTCTGTCAATCCTGAGGATGGGTGGAAAACCTCATCTTTACGGTAGAATCAATTATTTCTCTGAGAGAGAGGGGAGTAAACTAATCTCTGCCTCAGCACTGAGGCCTTCTCCCTCAGTAGTCCTGAAAATCCATGATGAGCCTATTTTCTCCTAAGTGCAAAGGAAGGAAGTGGTACCTAGAGTAGTGTTAAACTGATTTGACCCTTTCCCCCCTTTTCCTAGTCTCGAATAATGTCATTATTCCTACTGCCACCCAGAGATGACTCTGTTGTTTAACACATGTTCCTTGGCAGTAGCAATCTCAAACTCCCCCTTAACCGCAAGCCAATGATTACAAATTGTTCCATCACCCCAAGACGTGCTTGACAGTGAGATGGGCAGTATATAAATATAATACATAAACAAGTAAATGAAATATGCCCCAATTCTTTTTGTCTGTACCTACTGTATGCGCAGTTGAAGAGCCATTGTTCTAATGCAGGGGTTTCCATCCCCCGGACCACGTCCCACTACTGGGCCATGAGCTATTCTTAACTGGGCTGCAGAAGTGGTGGGTGATCATCCCCGTACACACATTCCCACTTGCGCAAGAGGCAGGCGAGCGTGTGCACCGGTCGCACAAATGGAACTGCACATGTGCACGCTTGCTACCCACTCATGTGGAACCATCCCCTCTCCCCCACACTGCTCTTCAATGCCAGAAAGGTTGGGGAACTCTGTTCTAGAGGTTCTCCAGGTCTGTTCTAGTCCATTTATACATTATAAGAGACTGGTGCTCTGTAGAGGCTCAAGCCGTTATGTTTTATGACTTCTTTGATAAAACTTATATCTTCTGAATTCATTCATTTGGACTCTTTCTCTAAGTTGTGATACTTTCCCACTGTAACTCATGTTTCTGGAATATTTTGAGGGAGACTGGAAGCTGTCCTTGTGAAAGTCTGGAATGAGAGGTGAGAAATTGAACTCTGTATATACCCAGAGGCATTATTTTCTTTGCTCCCTTTCTTCGTGTTTTAGGGTTGGAAATGGATACTGGCAATTACTTCAGTGAACTGTTGCCTCAAATTAAACCCTGCTGATAGTGTATGCCTCTTTTTGACTTCTTTTCACTGCTAAACACATAATATGTGGTCCAGTTCTTTCTGGTCAAAAGAACATTAATGATCTCCTTAATATTCTCCAGATTAGGAGTCAACTCTGCTTGCACAGTTGCACTCCGATTAGATCCAGAGTGCCAGTAACCTTATGGTCATAAATGAGTGGCACATATATAGTTGGACAATTATATGTATTGTGACTAAATTTTCCCCTGAAGAGCTCATTCAAGATGTTAGAGTGAAAGATCATAAAATGAATTAATAGCTGATTCACTGTATAATTTCCTAGTTCAATATACTTTAGTGTACTCGCTAAATGAGCCATACACAGCATTCAGCCTGGCCAGTTAACAGCTTTATCATTGAGATTTCAGGCATAGAAATAAAAGCGATTCTTCTGAAGTAATTGTGTCTAATTAAAAGAAACATTTAAAAAGTGTAACCAAAAGGAATTCATTTCAAATGGAAAATTAATGCTGAAAAATAGCCCTAAGCTCTCTTGTCTCTGCTAATAGCTAAGCATTCTTGGAATAATTAAACTGTTTTGAAGGCATGATATCTTCCTTGCTTAGGAATGATGGCCAGTGGTGTGCCTATTAGGAAATTGCCAAAGAGTGCCTGGCTGTAAAAACAGGACCCCATGTGCAGGATAAACAATAACAGAGATGGAGGATATCTGTTTTCTTATTTCATTGTTTCTAATATCTATAGATAAGTGGAGGGCAGCTTTCTCCATTTTCAAGACAAGTAAAAAAATAAAAACCATCTCCCCTGCCTCCCCAAGTTTTAACAAGCTGCATGATGCCAGGTTGCAGTATAAATGTCCCAATGGTATCTATTTAATCCAATCGTAGGATGCTGACAAAGTCCCTCTTTTTTATGTATCACTTGGTGAACAGTGATGGCTGTGATACAGGGGTGAAATCTACTTACTTTCCATACCAGTTCGGAAGTGCGTGCGTCGACGTCACGTCTGATTTTTGACGTGCACAGAAGGCTTTGCGCATACGTAAAGGGTTAAAACAAGGAAGTAACCAACGTCCGGGCAGGTGAGCAGAGCCTCGCACTACCTCCGCTACCGGTTCGCCGAACCATGCACCACCACCGCTACCGGCATGCACGAGCCGGACAGGACCAGCAGGATTTCACCATTGTTCTGATAGGAAAATCTTGGTAGAACAAAGTCAGAGGGGGCACAGATTTTGTTTTTAAAGAATTGAATGTCTCAAGCAGATCTAAAAGATGCTACAAGTTCCTAGGGGGAAAATAATCTAAGATTTTTCAAACAATCTACATCATCTCTTGCTGAGAATGGAATTTCGCAGCAGCAGATTTATAGTGAAATGAACATTAGTGTTCATTCTGGCTTTTCAGCTTGTCCTTGTGACCACATAGAGGTGGTCTCCAATCTTATGGCAGGGGTGACTGGAAGGTATGGTCAAAAAAAGTCAGAGGTAGCAGCCAATGTTTTTGGCATGTATTGTATGCCTACAAATAAAAAAATGGATGCTGCTTTGATCATACCATTTAGTGGCCCTCTTAGTTGTTTTTTTTTTAACCACAACCTTTGCCTATAGGATAGAAATGCCATATCCCTCTTTGCTTTACAATTCTGTGCACTGCCAAAACATGAGTAATCTGAATCTATGAAAAAGGAATCCAAACCTAAACTTGTACTTAGCATATCACTTAAGATGTAAGAAACCATAGGATTCCACACTAACCTATGGCCTTTTCTCGCCATCAGCCTCTGGAAGGAGAAGCATTCGGTGTAGTGGTTAAGGGGATGTGGACCTGTGGAGTGTTTTACTCTGGCCTTAGGGACAAAACTGCTGGGTGACCTTGAGGTAATCCTTTTCTCTCAGTGCTAGAAAAAAGAAGCCAATTCCAAACATCTTGCAAATAAAATTACAGAAGCAAATCAAGAGGGTGGCCAGGAATCAAGAATGTCTGTCTGTCTGTCTTTCTCTCTCTCTCTCTCTCACACACACACACATACACACACACACAACTCTGTAAGGCCAAACAAATTTACTCAATGCTACATTTTTAGGGGAATGCATACCTGTGAGGAAGAGAGAGGGGCAAATGAAATAGTTGTTGCCACATTTTAGCACAAATATCACATACATGCCACACACACATGTACATCACAATGTCACAACCCTCATTTTGGCCTTCTAAAACAACTCCTGAATTCTCCCTTGGAAATGATTACAAGGAGACACTGTCATGCTGACAGTTCCTTTGTTACTGTTGGGCATAACAGTAAATCAAAGAAAAAACAGACGTGGATGTCTGTTCAGGTAGGCTTTAGCCTGGGGTTTCTAGGCATTATCCAGAGGAATGGTGTAATACCTGGGAAAAGATTCATCACAATGCAAAATCTCCGAAATAAGACCTTTAATAGAATTGTAAAAGGTAATTTGGGATTTAAACATTATGAAAATAGAAATAGGTTCCCAAAGATGGGCAATTAAATAAATGTTTCTATCACAGTGTGATAATCTCTATCGACAATTACTTAAGTAGATCCTGACATGTTACACTGAAAAGAGTCATCAGCATCAGTATCTAATCATCTGCCATTCATAATTGCTTAGTTATTGTTTTTAGGTGAAAAAAGCAGAGCCAACAACATAAATATTCATTAAAAGACAATAAATCAAAATAAATAGGCAGTTTATAGTTAAATACTGTCCTGGTATTTATTATTTTGGAACTTTGAAAATAAAGTTGGTATTTCAAATGCCATTATTTATGTGCCATGTATCATTTGATCTTATATACATTTTATAGAATGTTACACTTTTAGTTTATTCCAAAGCATTCAGCCTGCAATAAAAAAAAATTCAAGTTATATTTACCGTATACATCTTTTAGCCTCCATGAAGAAATGTGCAAGAATTTAAAATTGGTATTATTCATAAAATTTGTAAGGAAAAATACACAAGACCCCTATGGCACTGCAAATTGGATTTTTGCAAAATATATGCAAAGACCCTCTACAAAATTATTCCAATATAACCTAAAATAATTCTGAAGGTATAAATAAAAATATATTTAACTTATCTTGAATGAAATATAATTAATGCTGATTTTTAAATAAACATTTTAATTAAAAGCTCTGACCTTTACTTTGTACTTTCGTCCATTTTTCACTACTTTAATGGGTTCTCTTTTCTCAAATATTTTATCCATTAAAATACCAGATATTAATCCAATTGGTATTTAAGAACAAAACAAAAAGCTAACTCATAAAACCTTCAGAACAATTAATGCCAATCAGTAAAAACAAATTTCCTTCATTCTGTCATATTTTCTGAATGAAAATATATTTCTTGCTTGAATATACTGAAAAAACTCTACACTTCATTTTTTAACATTTATCAAGTTTTCTATTCTTGCTCTCTATAACTTTAAAATGTTGTATCAAAGTTACTAATTCATCTTGTCTTTTTATGTTCACTGAGAGCATAGGCACCAAAGAAAAAATTCCTTGTGTGTCCAATCAAACTTGGCCAATAAAGAATTCTATTCTATTCTATTCTATTCTATTCTATTCTATT
>JANHFT010002702.1:0-21347 GCA_032467955.1 Pseudoxenodon macrops | reverse complement strand
AGCAAGTCTCTTTGAAATCTGTATTTTAGGCATAAATTTATTCATACATATGTCTGGCAAAGGACTTTAAAAGTATGATTAGACTCGAAAGAATTATGCAAAAAGAATTAGCAAACGATACAAGAATTCAAGAGGCCTTGAATGTGGATTAGTGGAAGTAAAGTAGGGGATTTAGAACCTGCTTGGAACAGAATAAAAAGAATTGTTACACATTGCCACAGAAAGCTATGATGTTATGTTATAGAATTCTTTATTGGCCAAGTGTGATTGGACACACAAGGAATTTGTTATGCTTGTATAAGAAGCTTAGGGAAGGCTACTTGATGGAATGATGAAGCTGAGCTGGAAAGGTGCAAAACAAGGAGTTTGAAATGGAATAAAGAGCTTTGTAATCAAAAACTATTTGGAGGTCCAAGTGCCAGGAAAGATCTAAAAGCAGTTTGTTGCAAAAGAGCAGAAGAAAACAGCTCAGAATTTAAATCCAGGGATATGCACATAAACACCATTAGATTCTTCACTTAATAGCATCACTTTATTTTTCTATAGCTCCTTGATTCTGTAATAAAAGTATCGTCTCTAAGTCAGCTTCAGACTTTGGGTGAGTGCCAAACTCCAGAAAAGGAACATTGCAAGAGACCACTATCTAACAGTGCAGGCATACAAAAAAAAGTATTGGTACAAAAGATAAAAGAATAAAGGCAGAGATAGCTACAAAGAATCTTATCAAAGAAAACCTGAAACAATGACGTTTGAAGACATAAACATATGTATAGCTTTGATGTTGTGTTGTTGGAGAATGTTTTATAGACTATAATATAAAAGTTTTCAATGTGCTTTTTGAATTTTTAAAAAATTGTTTTATGGTTATTTTGTATACTGCCAAATTTACACTAATGCACTTGAGATGGGCAGCCATACAAATATGATCAATAAATAAAACCTATGTTTTGCATTAAGGGCTAGAGAAACCATATGATTTCATGAGTATAGATATGAAAATTAATTAACTCAAGAATTGTCTTTGAAGGGAAAATAAAATGAATAATTGCATTTATACATAAAGGAGACACTACAGCAAGTAAATGAATGTCTGTAGATTGTTGAATGCAGCAGGAATGGGGTATCAAGGAAAGAGAGGGTGGTTGAGAAAGTTTATTGAGTGAACTTTCAATAAATCAAATGCAATTACGGTAAGTTTGAGATGTTTTGGTCATAGAATGAATGAAAATTAAAACGCAAAGCAAATATATGCAGAAAAAGTGAATAGGTTTAGAGGATGATGAAGAATCAGAAATTGTTAAATGGAGTTTATGAGATCCTCCAAACAAAAGGTGAGAAAGATATTGTAAGCATTAGTGTATCAATGTAGAAATAACTGCAAATAAAGAAAGGGATAAAAATATATTTAATGAGGTTACTATAAACTAATTTTAGCTTATTCTTTTTCTCATCTTCATGCATTTCTTTAAATGGCTTACTAGTCCTTACTCCATTTCTTGCTCTGTATACCACTGAAAAGGATATATAATATTACATATTTATTTGGAGACTGAGCACCAGTATGAGACATAATGGGATATTCTCTTCAATTAAATCCATTTTCCTGGTTGCAGAACTAAGATAATTTTCTTTGCATAGATGACATCTTTCTTTGACTTTGCAATGCAAATCAGCTGTTAGACAGCTTGAATAACTTCAGCAATTATTCTCTGCTTGGTAAATTTAATTTTAAAACAATTATCTTACTTCACAGAATCTTGTGATTCCATATCTGGCACAGAATAACGGCAAATCACTTCATACCGTAACAAAACAACAACAAGGTAATCTAAGAAAGCCATTACATCTTTCCTTTTTGTGGTATTATGTACACAAAAGTATTTGAACATTTAGTGTAAATGCACAGTAGCAACGTAGCAAGCCATCTTCCCTAGCATTACATGAACATTTAGTAGAGCAATAGAACTTTGAGAGTTATTTTGCTGTAAGTGAATGACTGTACCAAACTAGAAACCAGGAGACTGAATTCTACTTCTACCTTAGCTGGGTGATTTTCGGCCATTCACTCATTCTCAGCTCTAGGAAGAAGACAGTAGCAAACCACCTATGAAAATATTGCAAGCAGTCCAGGCAGTCAACAGAAATCAACTCAAAGGGTAAGATGTGTGTGTATGTGTGTTTAGAATTCGAAGGAACTTTTGGTATCAATTTCAAGATTGGAAAGTTGGGATACATTAAATAGAAACATCCTTGACAAATTATCCTCATATTGGCAGCAAAGGAAAAAGAGCTCACTATGTTCTGAGACAGCTTTTTAAATCATGCAGTAGTTAAAGTAAAGAAATTTCTTCTAATTTAATATGGGTTTTCCCTTCTATCATGTCTTCTTACGATTAAAAATATTCAGCTTTTTTCTATTTTCATCAAAAAACCTGATTTCTTCTGCATATCAGACTCTCAATTGGTTAACATTCTTGTGAAAACTTGGCACACAGGACTGTCTAGGATGGGGAAATGTTTTGTGAAAATATACATAAGATTGTACCTCACTTGCTATTTATTATATGCATACAGGTAGTCTTCGACTTACAACCACAATTGAGCCCAAATTTTCTGCCGTTAAGTGAAAAATTTGTTAAATGTGTTTTGCCCCATTTTATGACATTTCTTGCCACAGTTAAGTGTATCACTGGAGTGGATAAGTTAGTAACATGGTTAAGTGAATCTGACTTAGCTTGTCAGTTCACCCAAGGGGTTCACATTACCTCAGGACATTGCAACGGTCATAAGTATGAACAAGTTGCCAAGCATTTGAATTTTGATCACATGATCATGGAGCTGCTACAAAGATTAAAAGTGTGAAAAACAGTCATGTCACTTTTTTCAGTGTCCTTATAACTTTGAATGTTACTAAATGAACTGTTGTAAATCAAAGACTACCTATACTTATAAGCCATATTTGATCATAATTGGGCTTTTCTAGTGACACAGTCATTCTTAATGTTTAAAATAATAACGCAATTTGAATAGTTAAATATTTTTGTTCTTATTTCTTTAAATATTTGATGCATTTGAATCAACTTTTCACTAGCAGCATGTCTGAAAACAGCACATTTACAGCACTGTTAACTTGTTCAGAAAGAAATTCTTAGTGCAGCACGAACCTTTGCACATTTATATAAAAGAGTTTCATAAAGCTAGGTGACATTCAAATAATCAAATCCAGTTTAAATTTAGCCAGACTCCAAACTCGACTTTATATATATTAATAATGTCTACATATCTAGACTTTATTTTTGTAACTGCGCCAGGAACAAAACAAGAAATAAGCACCGAAATAACAAGATAGTCCCTCTACGTCGTCTCCATACTTACCTCGAGATCCCTACACCAAACATCGCACGTTGAGAACTGGGCTTTTCTTAAAGTGCGTCTCCAAAAGGAAAAACACGCATGCGTAGCGTACTCGTGCTAGAGCTGGTACAAATGCGCCGCAAGAAAATATCTCCCTCAGATAGCAATACGAGGGAGGGGCTTGTAATTTTTCATTCCAAGACCACCTCTTATTGCTTATTGGCGGCGAGTGAAGGGGCGTGACCGGATATGTAAATAATAACCCGGCTTTTGCAGACGGAAGCAAGGGAAGGGGGGAAATGCAACCGGCATTTTTCGTAAATGGCGGAGAAGGAAAAGGCGTGGCTACGTAGAAGGGGCGGGCCAACCAAGAGCTGGCGGGCGTGGCCTACATGCAAATCTAAGCACAGATATTACTTATTGAAGGAGAGGCAGATGATAGGCTGGGTTATGGAAAGGAGGGCGTTCTTATCTCGGATCTGTCGTGTAGCCTCCGAAGCTTCATTTAGCTCCGCCCCACCGTTTAAAAGACGCGGCGCCTGCGCAGTGGATGGAAATGAGGACTTAGTCTGTTACACAACTGACTGGGCTGTTTAGGGAGCTGTGGTTTCCCTTTGGCCTCCCGTCCTTCCTTCCCTCTCCCCGGGGTTTTCTTGCTTACGACCGTGGTATAGGCATGAGTGGGGATCAGCTGCATAACGACTCCCAGGTAAGGAGGGCCTCTCGTTTTCCTAGTAGTATATGGGGGTGGGGGAAGAAAGAAAAGGCTGTGGACATTGAGGCCTTTCCCCTTTGAGGGGAAAAGTGGAGGATTTCTGATGGTGGAGAAGAAGAAAGGTTTATTTATGTCCATAATTTAAGCCGTTCCACAGAAAGGCTGCTGATAATATTTTAATATTAATATTTTCAGGCCGGGTATAATCTTGCTAGGTACTTGGGGGATGGGGACGCTACTCCCAGGTTTTCTACAGAGGTTTCTTTTTGTGAAGGGGGAGTCACGTTTCCTTGATTCTGTCCAAAGGCCCTTCAGTCATATTCCGAGGCTTTTGGCCTCCTCTCTCTTCTCTCCGGGGTTCCCTTTAAGTTGCTTATTATTATTCCAATAAGCCCTGATTAAACTGGCCTCCATTCCCTAAAAGGGGGAAAAAGGGGTCCTTAAGGTGGCCAGTTCTCTGTCTTTGCCTATTACTTCCCTCCGCTTGCCGGACATGTTGGGGGGGGACGGGGGATTCAGAAAAAGAGGGTTGGGGGCAGGAAGGTAGGGAAGTCTGAGGAAACCTGGGAATTGAGAGCTACGCACGAGGAGGAAGGCAATTAAAACTGGAGGGCAAAACTTCGGTGGGGGTGGGGGAAGGGAGGTGATGTTAAAAATCGCAATTCGGTTTCTACCCACCCACTCCCTTTTTGGGGGGGGTCGTGTTATGGATGTTACAAGTCCTTAGGAATGATTTCTTTCCCCCCTTTCTTACCCAGGGGAAGCTTAAAAATGCAGGTAGTTTTTGTGTGTGAAGCCGTTCCTTGGTCCTGGGATGCCTTTTAAAGCGTAATTTTTCCCGTTTTTCCTTTTCAATAATAGATTGATCCAGGTTTCCGAGCGAATGGTGAGTGCCTTTTCCCTAACCTTGTAAAAGTGGGGGAGTGGGATCGGGTTTTTTTTTTTCCTTTTCTGCCCTCCGCTTTCTCTTTTTCACCCTTCTCATTGCTAAGGATAGTAAAGGACAGACATGGCGTCCCAGAGACTAAGTCCCGTCTCCTCGCTCACCGGCCCCATTGTTCCTATCGAGGTTCCTAATTCTCCGAAATCTTAAAACCCTCGGCCTTTCTGACATAGTTTCTCCGTAGTGAGGACAATTGAGACCCCGGATCAGTCTTCCTTTGTTTTTAAAAAATCTCTCCTGGGCCTCTATTCGCCCCGGAAAGTCGCCTTGTCGACGGTCGGGACTTAGTCTCTGCGCCATTTTCTTTTTCTCTCTCTTCCCTGTGTGTGTCTTTCTCCTTCTCCTCCTCCCTCGAGCTGCCTAGAAGGAGCCTTCCGCAGTAAAAAAACATACGATATAATCAGTAACCATGTTTAAGATACCTTTTCTGAAAAGGGGAAAACGTCGCTTGGTTTTGATTTTCATTTTTAAAAGCCTGACTTTGTCGCTGGGTTGTCTTTAAAAAAAAAATTCATCTCTCTTCCCCAGTTCCTTCTCCCCCAGGTCTGTTTCTTTCAGTCCATTCCGTTTCCTTCCCTTCCCCCTATAACAAAAGGTGGTTGCAACATGTTGCTCTTGAACAGATTATCTAATATTTTTTAGTAAGGAACCTATTTAAGATCTAAATGCAGACTGGTTGGGTGGGGTTTCTGTGTTAATATCCCCGAAATAAAATGCCATAAAACTCCGTGGGTGGTTTCAGAATAGTATCCCACATCACTTTGATAAAGTTTAATAGTTAATAGAGGATATTCTTTTGTCTTCAGTTTGAGGGATAATAAATATATTGTGTATTTTTTTTAAAACCAACTATATGATATGTGAATGGGTGGAGGAAGTCATTATTATCTTATGAAGGCTTTGTCACTTTGGATAGCAAGCTTTCCCAGACCCTTTGAAAGAAGAAAATGAGACACAAAGTTGGAATGGCATATCTGTCAAAAATGGCAAGATGGTTTTGCTCCACCTTTTAAAAAGGTGATTTCGCCTTAGAATGCAGCTCTCAGATGCTGTATGGTACTGGGTATTTTGCTTTCATAAAACATTGCCATATTCTAGGTAACATACTTAAACATTAGTTACTAATGGACTCTGTTACCTACATTTCTGCTGTTGTGTAAAACATTATTTTTGATGTAAGAACAGTATATTAAGGTATGTAGATATGGTTTCTTCTTTTATACAGATGTATTTAATTGGAGAGATTTAAAAATTTAAAAGAATATATTTGATCCCAAAACGAAGTTCATAGAACTGCTTGAATTTAAGCATGAAGGAATTGTTAAAGGGAAGATAATTTCGCACATGAATACTGTACATATGAATACACATGTTTAAAATTTGACTTGAAAGTGTTCCCAGTACTCTTGCTACCTTTTTTTAATGGAATAATTCAATTGAAACTATGTTGAGTCTTTCAGTTTCTGGTTTAATTTAAAATGTATATTGGGGGATCTAAGTTGTGTATTTTGTTCAGGCACATAATTGTCATACTAGCTATTTTATCTCAACATAGAATTGACACCTAATCATTTGTATCTTGTTCTTGGAGGTGTTTCTGATTTATTTCTATTGGCTATTTCAAGCAGAAGGGGTACACATGTTATTTTTCTTCCTATTATAGACCCAATCTTTCCCCTCAACTATCTTATCATTGTAATTAATAGAGCCACAGGTTTCAATATTGTTCAAGTAATAAAAGTGGCAATAGTCATGTCCTCTGACCTTGCCACTAAGAAAAAATTTGCTTTTATGTTCTTTTCTATTAATCTATTGTACACACTGTATGTGTTCTATATTATATATTGCTCCTGATTTCTCTTGTCTATAATTGCCTACTGCTGTTAGTGTTTCCAATATCCAATTTAATGTGCCCTGGTGTTTTACCTAAAAGTTATTTTTACCTACATTTTGACTACATATTTTTGACTTATAATTTTACTAATTATAAACTGATTTGCTAGTTTTATGCTGACAAAAAATGACTAATGAGTAGTTTTAAATTAGTTTAATTTTCATCACTCTAGCATGTTTATGGAGTTTTCCATTTCTCTATTCTCTCTGCTGATAAAGTTTCTTCAGTTTTAAAATTGCAAAATGTTTTTAAAGCTCAAAATTGGCAAGCTATTGTCTTCCTAGTTACATTTATTGAAAATAGCTACTGATTATTTTTCAACAAATATTAGCTATTCATATGCAATTACAGTATCTGTATTCATGTGATGATTGCTCAATTGATATAGTGTAATGTGCTACCTTACATATATAGTTTCAGATTTTATAAACTAAGGAGTATAGCTAGATTTTTGTTGTTATTGATGGGAGATATCCAGGGAATTGTACTGGTATTTGCAGTGTTCTCTGCAAATAAAATTAAACTCTTATTTATAGTGGCTTCAGAAACAAAGTGATTTTAAAGGTCCTGACTGATATAAATTGATGATCAATATCTTAGTGAGATTATCAGTATTCAAGTAGTTTCCTAAAATGCAATTTATGTGATTTTTATTGGATGTTCTGTTTTTAAATTAAGATTCTTGTTTCTGTAATATTTATACATAAATATCTAATACTTATTTTGGTTATTTAGAGGATTCTTTCTCACTCCATAGATACATCTTTGAATCAATCACTTAAGAAATTTTATTAAACATTTGAGTAAAGCACCAAGGACATTTTTTTTAGATCTTGACTATTTAAGATAAAGAAAGATTTGCTAATTTAGTTCCTTGTATCTCCCCTCCCCATTTAATATATATTCTCAACCAGCGGTGCCATTTTGAAAGCTAATATACATGTTTAGTATACATGTTTAGTACATACATAGTGTTGTTAGCTCATAGATTACCTCGACTATATTCTGTTAGAGTGCAGTTCTGAAAGCACGTTAGCCATCTGCTTATGTTGTAGAACCATAGAATTCAAAGGACTAGAGGTCAACTAGTTCAGTCTGCTGCTCAGTGCAGGAGCCGTAGAACATTTCTGACAGATGACAATGCAGCCTCTATTTGAAGGACTCCTAACTTTGTTTTGCAGCCTATTCCACAGATTCAGGATGTTACATTTCTCCTTTTTAAAAATCCATCTTATTTATTTCAACAAGCTGAAGCCTGTTTACATCTTTTTGAATTTTCTCTTTTATCAAAATATTACTGCTACCTATTGTGTCATCTGCAAACAGCTTCCCTCATCCAAATTACTGATTAAAAATGTTCACCAGGACAGGGCCATGAGGCATTCTATTGAATAGTTCTTTCAAAATGAATCTGTGCCTTTGAGTACTGAATCATCCAACAGTATCATCTAATCCTTATTTTACCATTTTAAAGGAGAATTTAAGCAAAACTTCTGAAAGCTTTGCTGAGGTCCAGGTACACTTTGTTTGCAGCATTCCCTTGTCCTACCTACTCTGTCAAATAACAGTTTAACTATATGTCAGGCAAACTTGTGCTGGATCTTGTTAATGCTAACAAGAGTTACTCCAATGTAGTTGTCAGACTGACAGGTCTCTAGGTCTGTGGCTTCCCAGGTTGTCTTCCTTTCTCTTTTTAACAATGGGGTGACATTTACTCTCTTCCAGTCTCCTTGGACTTTATCAATTAATCCCCAGAATAAGTAGATTACAACTAGTAAAATAGATCCATTGCAAACTTAAAAACTGAATATCATTCAGCTTTTAATTGGCTTTTATAAGAACAAGTTCAGAATTTTATTCTAATGATTACATCTTTATTTTCTATTAGAAAATCCGGAAACATCCAGTTATGGTAGACCATTTGATTCTAGGATTTACATCATCTTTTAGGATGTAATTGGTTAGAAGACTAAACCTAAGCAATGTTAGGATTTTAAAATCATTACATGGTGAGCATTTGGAAGTAAATGACTTCTGTTGTAATAGTTCCATGGAAATTACTCCTTTGCAACATGAATTTGCATGTCAAGCCAAGGAAAATTTTTGAAATCTATATCAGCCGAGTTCTTTTCCCAGCTAACAAGAGTGTATGTGTTTTAATTCCTCTTGCCCTTCAATATCTTCATTGTTTGCAAAACATGGCTGGTTTTTTTCATTTTATAAATAAAGATTTGGAGCTGCTAAAAGGCAGTAACCCTTATTTTTTCTTTGTACTGTGTAAGACTTTTTGTGTGTTTAAGGGAATAATAAATTTCAACTAACTTGCAATGCATTCTCAATAAACATTATTGAGTGTGATCTGATTTTATAAGATATTTGAATAATACCAGTACATACTTTTCTGATGTTTGAAAGAATCATCTAAACCAACTTTTTGGAAGTTCATATTTGTAAGCACTTCTCACTGAAGTATATATGACATATAATTTGAACCATTTACTTGGAAATAAGTTCTAATTATAGCAGGATCCATTTCTTAGTAACTGTTGTAGAGGTCAGCAATTTTGACAGCTTTAAAGATGGAGTAGATTGATTGTCAATGTTACTACTCAAGAAGATGATAAAGTAATTCCAGAATCAGAAGCAATGCACATTGCAGGCAAACTTATGGAGTATATTGCTGCCCATGTCCTATTTGTAAACTTACAGCATTTTGTTGTCTAGGAAATTATTATTATAGCACTGTATTACTCAAAATATGAAGGGACGCGGTGGCTTATTGGCTAAGATGCTAAGCTTGTCAATCAAAAAGGTCGGCAGTTCAAATCCCTAACGGAGTGATCTCCGTTGTCCCAGCTTCTGTCAACCTAGCAGTTCGAAGCATGTAAAAATGCAAGTAGAAAAATAGGAAACACCTTTGGTGGGAAGTTAACAGCATTCCATGCGCCTTCTGCGTTTATTCATGCTGGCCACATGACCACGGAAATGTCTTTGGCTTTGAAACTGAGATGAGCACTGCCCCCTAGAGCTGGGAACGATTAACACATATGTGCGAGGGGAACTTTTACCTTTACCTTGCTCAAAATATGTAGGAGACCTAACAAATAAGGGCCTTATATAAAAGGTATTAATTTTAGTGACGTTTAATAAGATAGCTAAATTATTCATTTGTAAATAGTGATAATGATATTACAGATCATATAGGTCACTTGAATTTATGTCCAAACTTAATATTCAAACAGGAATATCTGTATTTAGTATTAGGAAATGAATTTGTTGCCGTTTCCTAAATCAGCTAATGTTTAAAAAACCCAATTCTGTTTAAAACAAGGCATGTGAAAACCTGGTGTAGCAAATCAAATGATATATGTTGCAGTTTTGCTTTGCCCTCTCTAGGCATAGCCCCTGTAGTGTCCTTTTATATGGCTTTTTAGCTAAAATTGCATGCGGCATTTAGCAAACTGTTAAGAGTTTTATCTCAGTTCTTCACATTTCAATGCAAATAATCTTAAATATAGTATCTGATTGAGTCAAAATACTGAAAGTGATCTTTGGTTGAGCTCATTAGCTAAATTGGATTGTTTATGAACAACTCTGGTGTCCGGGCAAAAGGCTAGGGCCACACATGAAGATTCAATTAAAATGATTTATTGCTAAAAACCTAAACTCAGCAATCTTCTCAACTAATGGTCAGCACCTGCTTGGAGTTAGATAAGGGCCAATTGAATTCAAGGGGAGGAGTTGGACTTTGTTTGTGGCTATGTGGGGATTCTAGGCTTATCCCTCTTTTAACTCCGCCCTCACATTCTGCTACTTCTCCTTTATCTGCCTAGTATAACAGAAAGATTCTGCCTTTAAAAATGAATACAGTCCTTTATTTATGACTGGTCACTTAATGACTCTTTGAAGTTATGATGGATGCCTCCCACTCTGGTTTGCAGCATCCCATAGTCTTATGACCACAACTTATGACATTTCTGCTGAAAATTACTGTTTACTTCTGGTGTTCAACAAAATGCCTCATAGTGAACAATTAGTTTCCTTAACAACTATAGATTCACTTAATGACTGTGGTAATTTGCTTAATGGGCACTGCAAAATCATAAAATTGTGTTGGTTAGGGTTGGTCATGCGACTAACTGCTTTACGAACATCATGATTCACAACCGTAATAGACAGACTCCATTATAGTTGTAAATCGAGGATCTGTATGAAAGTTTTATGATTTAAAATTGTGTATATTTGATTCTTTACCCTGTCATTGTCAAGATTGCAGACACGGCTTTGGGTAAATAATACCCCAAATATGCAATAGGTACTACACTAGGAGTTTAAGATGCCCCTTGCCTAGTATTTCAAGCATACGTTTAAGGGTCCTTGGATTTAGCAAAGTATCAAATAGCATGTACAAGTGCTGCTTTTGAAAATTTCTGCTGACTTTCTCATCCCATCTTAGATCCATCCTGTTGATAATATATTCTTGTACTACTTATTGCAGGTAATGTAGCCACTACTTTGCAGTAATGTAGATTGTTGTATAACTGACATTTCTTTATGAACTGATTAACAGCAACTGAAATGTTATTGATAAATATAATTATTCTAGAAACAGTTTATTTCTAATGACATTAAGTAATACTGATTTGTCATATTAATTTGTTGAAGCAAACATTGGATTCATGTTCAAAGTAAACTCTTCATACTTTTCATGAAGAAAACATTTCTATTCCTAGTTAGTATTATAACTGGTATGCAACAGCATATTACTAGATTTTCAAACTTTGCTTTACAGGAGAAAATGAAAATTAGGACCATGTGTGGACAAAATAGAAAAATTGTGTTCGGTATAATAAGATTATATATTTTCACTCTAAGCTTATCTTGTTTTAATGTGATTACTGTTTTTTTAATTTTACTAACCAGTGTCACAATGTAATTCCTTTCAAAGTGTTTCAAAAATGTCAAGAGTCACCCATTGTGATCAAAAAAGCGATAACCACACAAATTTCATTACAATTTATTGTTTATATATTGCTGTTTCCTCAGCCTTTACTCCTGGCTACTGTCAGGACAAGTTCATGCAGTTTTCTTGACAGCATTTTTAAAAATAGTTTGCCATTGCCTTTTCCCTAGAGCTGAAAGAGTAATTGAACCAAAATTACCCAGTTGGCTTCCATGCCTAAGGCAGAACTAGAACTCATAGTCTCCTGGTTTCTAGCTCAGTATTTTTAACTTCTGTGCCGAAATAAAAACAAAATCTTGGAAACCGTAATAGAAATTTTCTAGGCTTATTCATAGAGTTTCTTTGCATGTTTTAGAATGTTTCTAAATTTTCTCTTCACCAGGGCTAAGTTTTGTTTATGAGTAAACTGTCATCTGATTTGGCCACTATTTTTTTGATATGTCTGATTTGCCTGTTTATGCATATTTTCTCTTCCTTTTCTTTTCTGGACTCTATAATCTTTCGCAGAGCGATAGCGAGGACGTATCTTTATAGGCATACTGGATTCTTGAAATACTCCAAACCCAGCATGATTTCAGATTGCTAATCCATCCTTGAAAAGAAGCGATGGTTTTGTAGGTGGCAGCAAGCTGTAATTTGTGGCCTCCTGATGTGGAGAGAAACTTTCTGAACCTTTTAGAATTATCCGTAATTTTCTAGCATTGTGACTACAATGTGATCAGACTTTTGTCTAAGCCTTGTTAGTAGAAAAATACATCTTTTTAAAAAACATACACAAACAGTATATTGTGCCATGATACATAAAGTATTACATGCAGGGTGAGATCAGCACCAATTCAGGAAAATAATCAAGACCTGATAGTTCTGGAAAACCTTTAGGGTCTATTGCTATAGTAATTTCCTCTTTGCAATAACTAGGGCTGTTTATTGCTAGAATTGTTTTCCTCAGTGTGCCAGTAGTTATGAAGTTGAATATCACAGTTTTTGAATTTGGTTATTACTTCTTTTAATTCTTTCAATTTTATTTTTTGTAAGCTGCTCAGAACCTTAATGAACTGAGAAGCAACTATATTCCAGTTACAAAATCAATGTCTTTACTGAACACATTAATTCAATGTCTTTGTTGGAAATAGGTGATGAAGCCCTAGAATAATCAGTCTTGTTAAGTAGATAAGTTGAGTCAGATGTTACTCAATGAGATGTTAATAAGGTGTGAATTTGAGTGGCTGCTGCCTATTAAAAACATGCACATATTGATTGACACCATTAGAGTCTGCTGTTGATGATACAGATTTGTAGACATGAATAATATGCCTATCACATGATTGTGTTAATCAGAAAGAGACTTGCAAGACTGAAAAAAATTACAAAATTATTGCAAAAAACTTTGCCCTCCATCATCCACAGATGATGAAGTGGAGAAAATGCAGCACCATTGTTTCTTTTTCCCAGAGAAGATGTCCATCAAAAATAATTCCAACAGCACAATGTATAATATTCTGGGAAGTCACAAACAATTCTGATCTGATCTGCAGGATCTGCAGCCTTACCTGACATTAATGTTCAAGAAGGAAAGCACTGAAGAAAAGTGATGTGCATGGGAAGTTAGGAAAGGAGAAACTCCTGTCCAAAAAGCACACCACTTCCCATCTCAGGAAAGACTAACTGGATGTTCCACGTGCTGATGGAACAGTCTGTTCTTTTGGACAGATGCAATGAAGTGGAATTGTTTTGAAAATAGAACACTACATTTCAACAAAAGAGCCACATCCCGACCATGAAGTATAATGGTAGAAGCATAATGGTTTCAGGCTGCTTTGCAGCCTCAGGACCTGGACAGCTCACAATCATTTACAAAACAATGGATTGTATCAACATTTCCTTCAGAATGTCAGGGTACCTGTCTATGAGCTGCAACATGACAGTGACCATAAATGCACAAATAAATTCACAACAGAAACAGAAGAAATGGTCTAGTCAAAGCCCTGGCCTTAATTTTGTTGCAGAATTGTAGCTTGTCTTCAACCAAACAGTTCATGCAAAACTGTAAAAAATAACAAGTTGAAGGTAGTTCTGCAAAAATATTTCCAAGTGGTATGATATAACCTATTGATATTTATTTATATCCCACTCTTATTTTTATAAAAAATGAGGAAAACATGCATATTGATATAATTGTAAGTTAACAATACCATTGTTTAACATTTGTTCCAAAATAGGATAATATTACAGAAAAACATTAAACATTTCCCTTACTTTTACACATATATTTAGGGCTTATTAAGGAGAACGTTCTAAAAAGTATTTTAGAAAGATTTCCATGTGATATTATTTATTGTATCAGATTGTTACAGTTGTAGTACACAAATCACTGTGAAATGTAACAGAGATGTAAGATAAACTTTCTTTTCCTCTTCAGGGAACACTGGCATTACTGGAAGAAAAAAAAGATTTTTTCCCATGACATTAAAATTTCTTGCAAATTTGCATTTCTGTTTATATGTTATATTTGGCCACAAAATGTATGCCAAGCCACCTGTCACCTGCCACAACACAATGATGCATAATAGACTAATTAGGACAGTATGTGGAGATGCTTACTGCTGTCCACTTTTTACTCCAACTAGTGTAGTGGAAATGCCCGTGATAAGGACAAGAATCCTTTCTTATATTTAGAGGAGTTAACAAAGCATCACCCTTGTTGCTTCAGCAATCCAGATGTATTTCCTCTTTTTCTGTGCTGCTCTGCCGTGAAAATAAATAAAATGGGCTTGTTTGGTTCTTTTTCAGGGAAGTTGTAGTATTATTATGTTCATGTAACATATTCATTACATGATTTCTGAATAGATGGATATCACAAAACAAACTTTGAAGTACAAAACAGAAACCAGGACAAAACTAGTTTTAAAAAGTGTAGTATTCGTCATCTCATTAACCCTTCACAAGTTTGTCATTTGTTATAATATCCTAAGCTAAAACATATAATGACAAGCTTTTTCAAAAGATGAAAGTTGTCATCATGTCTCATGATTTCGTGATGGAGTAAAGTGCTTTGTGACATTGAAATAGTCAACAATTTCTTAAACACATCTGTAGATCAGATAGAACATTTTAAGAACACTGATATAACAGTTTATGAGGAACTATCTGGGCATAAATATCTCAGTATCCTGAACTGCACTTATTCCAGAAATGGGATTGCCTTCCATCTATTAAATGAGAGCTTCATGCTTAAATTGTAGTTTAAAACATATGTCTCTTAGTTTCAAGGAGTGTCTTTGCTTGAACAAATGCACATATACATTTAAATGATTGTGTTAAGAACAAAGATTGCCAAAGAAGCCTCAGAGATTTCTTTGATAGCCCTCTGGATTTTATTCATTTTCTTAGTGCATTGTCAGCACAAAATGAAAAATGCAATGAATACACAACATGATTCACAATTTTTTTGTTTAATTTTATTTTAAAATAATTGTGCTGATATATCTTGGCAGATTACTATGCTGTTGGCATCCAAAAAATATCCTTATTTTAATGAGAATGTTAATTCAGCTAAAGCATAATTCTTAAGTCTGCCAATTTTAGTTAAACTTTTTTCCTTTTTATAATTTTAGTCAGAATATAATTTACATAACTGTTACTTAAATCGATTTGAAAACCGCTGCTATTGAGAATTAATATACTGATAGCTTTGTATAAAACATTAAGAAAAGAAAAACATTACCTACAGTATATGAAAAAGAGTGATAGTACCATTCTACTGCACATTCAGTTCCACTGATTTGACAGAGTGAAAGCATAACTTGGCAAAACAGTTCACTCAGATATTAGCTATATTAAGAAATGTATCATTGAAGATTTGTATACTCAGTCCTATGAATATGTTCTCATTATGTAAACGAGTACTTTATAAAATTACTACCTGTATTTTTCGGGCTATAAGACGCACCAGAGTATAAGATCTTTAAGAGGTAAACAAGAAAAAAAATAGTTTTTGCCCTCCCTGACCCCGAAGAGCAAACCCTCCCAAAACCTCTGTGCATCCCATTTTTTGCAGATGCCTGTAGAGTGCTCCTGGGGGTTGGGGAGGGGGAAAATGGCTCAGTTTTTCACAAACACAGGGCGGCATGCAGAGGGTTTGGGAGGCCTGCAGCATGCACCTGGGGGCTGGGGTGGCAGGCCAATGATCCAAAAGTCATGTGGAGGGCAAAAACAGACCTGTACCAGGTTTTAGAATCAGTACTATTGCAATCTTCTAATTTCCAAAATGTTCTTTATTAAGAATGAATACATGTAATTCTGACTAATGATTTCCAGAATACATGAAAAGATCTGAAAGGCTACAGAACTGACCAAACTACTTGAAAACATGCAAGGGGAAAAAATTTGTATTACAGTAAGATCAAGGCACTATTGTGTCTTATGCATAGAAAATGTTTTATTCCAGATATGACTTGTTTTGACTGTAACATATCTGTTTTAATAGAATGAATTAAGATACCAAATTCTGGTTAAGTTGTACTATATCTTAATCTTAAAGTTGCTTCATCCTGTTCCCTGATAACATTTCACTGTGGCAAGATCTGTCTTGGGCTTACACATAGCAAAAGGAGATGTCTGATTTGTCTGAATGTGATTCTTGTGGAATGGACTATTGGTCTTATCTAAGCAAGCCCTTTGTGTTCATTACAATGAGAGAATTTTTCTTGGAGATAAAGTTATTGTTAATGGTTAATAGGACTGATAAAAATTACTGACATCAGTGGAATTATAAGGTTCTTTTGAAATATTTTGGCAAGCTACATTTAAGGGCAAATAAAGTTTTTCTCTGGGCTGTTCTACCCATTTTCATTTTAATCTGAATGTTATAAAACAACACTTTTTATCCATTGAAATGTACATTAAGGATTGAAATTCTACCCATTTTTTGATAGGAAGTGTTTAATAAATTATTATAAATATTAATTATACTTGTAAGCAATTCCTACCTGTCTATTAATATAGTATATTAATATTAATAAGTATTGCAGGCCCAATTGGCAAATGAAAGCTCAGGACCATATTGGTTGGAAACATGCGGAAGAGGCCTTCATCCTGCAGTGGATAGACAGTGGCTAAGATGATGACAATGACAATCTATATATTAGTTTATTCAGACAAGCTGTGTAAAGAGACCTTAACTTTTTTTTCTGTCTATGTAAAGGAATAATAATCTGTATCCTACATCATTACACCACAAGTGGACATCGTAGGGGAGAGCCAAAGAAAATTGTTTTGTAGAATATTAAATTTATAATGTTTGTAGTTTTATTTTTTCCTTTTAGTGTATAATGGGATACAGACACAAATATTTCTGTAATAGAGCAACAAATAAATTAACAAAAATGAGATTGGGTTAAAAATAAGACTGAAGAAAAAGGGAAGGGAAGATTACAAGTGAGGAATAGCAGATGACTTTTATCAGAATCCTATGGTGAAATTACTTTGTGCTTCATAATATACTTCAAAGGTCAAGAGTGAAGAATGAATGGTTCAGTAACCATCTACATCTGTAAACTCTCAGGCTGAAGATCAGTGATAGCTTTTTTTATCTGTACAGTAACTTCAATGTTGGCAACACTGCATTTTAAAATATGTGTACAATGCTATGCCTAGCAAACATTCAGATTATGAAATCTTTATATACAGCTGTATCTTGTTTTTGTAGCCAGAAACAAACTTGAGCCACATGTTCATATTTGATTAATGACAAAAGTGATGTCAAGAACCTCTTATTTTTGTAGTATCTGTCTTGATAGCATTATTTTGAAATTTAATAATTTCTTATATAAATTAACCAATGGTTAAAGAATGTTGTTTTATCAAGGGTGGAAGGGGTCAATGCTCTCTGAAGTCCGTGGCCTCAAGGGCTACTATATGCCTTTCTTCCTCTCCCCTTCATCCTAGGGGTAAGCAGGAAGGTGCTGGCAGAGAGGGTAGAGATCCTACTCCTAGCTCCCCACTGGCCCAGGGATCCGTGGTACGCAGATCTGGTCAGCATGTCAGTATCCAGGCCTCTAGGAGACCTTCAACTAACAGATTCTGGAATTCCTCCAGGAGGGGCTAGACAAGGGCCTGTCCCCTAATACCATATGCAAGCACGTAGCAGCTCTGGCCTCAGTGTTGTCCTGTGGGGATCTGGAGTCCCTAGCTCAACGCCCAGTTGTGCGCACTTTCATTAGAGGTGCAGCTAACCTAAAGCCCCCCACGGTACACAGGTATCCCACATGGGACCTACCTAAAGTACTGAAAGCTCTCACCTCAGCTCTTTTTGAGCTGTTACAATCTGATACACTTCCTCACCTTCAGGGCATTTCCTCGTGACCATCACGTCAGCCTGACTGATATCGGAACTGGCAGCTCTCTCTATAAGGGAGGACCTTTGCATATTTCATCCAAGTGGGGTGATTCTATGCTTGGACCCTTCCTTCCTTCCCAAGATGAATTCCTTGTACCACAGGGCACAGGAAATAATCTTGCCAGACTTCTGCCTGGCACCGATCCACTTCCTGGAGAAGAAATGGCACACTTTGGACGTTAGGAAGGCCCTCCACACTACATCAAGAGAGCAGCCTCTCTTAGAAAGACGGAATCCCTGTTTGTATCCTTCCAGCCCTCTACGCTGGGCAACAAGGTTACACCATTGACCATAGGCCGGTGGATATGAGCATGTGTTGCCAAAGCCTATGAGCTTCAGGCTCTCCCAGTGCCTAGGCAAGTGACAGCCCATTCCACCAGAAGCACAGCTGCATGGGCGACACAGGCCTCTATCAAGGACATCTGTAGGGCAGCGACATGGTATTTCCCATCCCCATTCAAAACACACTACAAACTGGATGCCTTCGCTTCAGCTAAAGTGGCCTTCGGCAGACGGTATAATCTGTAAAAATTTCAACCCACTTCATCATATTCTTTCACTTGTTCTTGTTTCATATTTCAATAAAAGTTCATACATTTTAGCAATTACATATTCATCATTGTAAACAATTTTATTTCAAACATTCCAGTGTTCCTTCAAATTCAGTTGCTATCAAAAATCTAATGAGTTTATCTTTGAAAATATCTTCACAGACTAGGAAAACTACTTTTTCCATTGTTTTTAAAAGGGAAAACACCCATTATGTATTAAAATTAGTACATGTATATTTTTATTATTTTTATTAAATTTGTTTTTTATTACAAACTATATGAGAAAAAAGAAAAACAATATAAAATAACATAGCTCATTAGAATATTCTGTAGTTTTATGGGTGAACAAAACTCTGGATTTCTACAATTGCTGACTTATTTCAACAGATTCTAATCACCTTCCTCAAGGACTATGTGGTTGGAGCCAACTGTACATCCAGGAAAAAAGATAATTCCAAAAGGCAAATGTTCCCCTAGAGAAGGGAATACCTCCTGGGTCTCATAAATGTGTCTTCCTTGTCAGGATGTGCAAAACAGGCAGATACCTTTCATCAATAATTTGGTGCTGTGCCAAGGCGAATGTTGTAGGTGATTACCAGCACTTTAAATTGTACCTTTCAGAGTAGAAATGGGGGAGCTGGGAGGAAGTGCCTGCCCATCCCCCTGGATTCTGTAGTGCCTGCCTGTATAGCCCTTCTCCTGTGCTCCATATCAACAACTTGTGGCACCCATCTGCCTGCCTACTTTTCACAGCACCTTCCCATCTACCTGCAACTTTTGCCAGCCTACTTGCCTGATACTCTTCCAGCCTACTTGCCTGGGATTCCCACCTCTTCCCATGTCATGTCATGGTCCTCGCGTAAATGACTCATACAGTTCCAGAGTTGCAGTGACAGCCAAAATCACTGGAATTGCCATCACTCACCAATGAGGTCATGTGGCATAATACTTTATGATTGCATTGTTTAGCATATCCAATCACAACAGGGACATTTGAATTGATTTAAAGTGTTTTACCTACATTTTGTAAAAACTTTCAGAAAAATGGTTTTGGGTAACGAAGGAAAAAGTTCTTCCAATTCTTAAGGTATTTATTTAAATTTTTTAGAAACTTTAAAAAAGCAAATATTCTTATACAGACACTAGAAAGTTAGCTTTAATCATATGTGATATATAAATGTATTTCATTGCCCTCCGGTTAACAACACAATCCTATACATGTTCATCGAAAAGTTAAATCCTAATGGTTTCCTGGGATTTGTTCTCTGGAAAATGTATAAAATTACCTTCTAATTACAGACTTATCTTAGCAAAACCTGTAGCTAAGCATGGAATATAAAAATTAAATGATTGCTTATTCTTTTCATATCTACCCACCTCCACCTCATTTTACTCTGTAAATCTTATATGGCTCAATTGCAATAATAAAAATAAATCCTAGATTTTTATCTTGTGCTGTGAAGATTACTATATAATTACATTCCTAGTTTATTAATTCAGGCATGGGAATAGAGTGGAGGTGCTAATATATTTAGGAACCCAAATTAACATGGCTTGGTGAAAACAAATTTGTTGCATTAACAGAAGTAAAAAAAAGTCTTGTTGAACACCAGTACTTCCTTTTGCTTCATTATGCCTCCTTATGACTAAAGTAACAATGTGTTAGAAATTATTCTGCTACAGCCTAAACATAAATGATCTAGCCTTCCTTATTTCACCATACTTTATTGAGTGATGATTCCAAAACAAAGTTTTGATTCATGGGAAAAATCAACCAGTCAAATGGATATAGCATGAATAATGCTCAAAGTTGTAGCATAGCTAGATTTCATATTCCTCCCCCCCTCCCGTCTGCATATACAAAATAGATAAGCAATTGCTAAAAGAATAGTGAGATTCTGAGGATACGTTTCCTAGCAGGATTATGGGAGATCATAGTTCAGTTTTCATTAAGGTCATGTAGTACTCTTGGGAAAGTCAGAATTTCATTTTAATCTGTTTGACAGAATGATTGCAATGTCACAAAGAGAAAAATGCTATAATTCCAATGAAAGTTATAATTATTCAAAAACATTAAAGAGATTGTTTTAAAAATCTAAAAAGAAATATTGGTAAAAAAAAGGGGTGTTAATAATAACAGAGATACTTAATAATTCTCCAATCCCCAGGACTTGAAGTGAAGCTGGCTTCCTCACTTGACTTTCCAAAGGACCCTTGAAGGTCCTTTGGAAAATCAAAAGCAATGAAGCCAGCTTCACTTTTGCCACAGCAGAAAAGGCCTACCACCTAGAGCCTACCAAATGTAGCTCTCTAGCCAATGAAACCCATATCATGTTTTCTCTACTATTTCTGGTGATACAGGCAGATATAATTGAGTAGAAGCTGTTCCTTGGATAACTGGTCCCATGCTATGTAGGATTTTAAAACTCAAAACCACCATCTTGAATTGACCTGTGTTGGAGGAAATATCCATCTGGGTTCTGCTCCAAGTGGGGAAGAAGACACTGGAAACATGGTGGCTGCTTGGAAA
>JANHFT010002701.1:109413-126049 GCA_032467955.1 Pseudoxenodon macrops | reverse complement strand
CCGCCCCCGTCCTCCCTCCCTTCCTCTCCACAACCTTCCCCCCCCTCGAAAGCTTTTCCCAAATAATACCAGCAGCCATTTCATCTCCACCAAAGTAGATACATACACACACGCGCGGGCGCGCGCGCATACACACACACACACATACACGCACGCACACCAAACAAAAAAATAAAATAAAATAAAAAATGGCAGAAATGGAGAAAGAAGGGAGACCTCCAGAAAATAAAAGAAGCAGGAAGCCGGCTCATCCCGTGAAAAGGGAAATCAATGAAGAGATGAAGGTACGTCTCTGCGTTCCCCCTTTATTGTCACTCTATCGGATGCGAAAAGGGAAGAAAAAGGGAAGAGGGGTAGCGGCGGAGAGGAGGGAAGCTTGTTGCAGACACCCCCCACCCCCACCCGGTACTACGGTCTCCCCTCCCCCCCTACGGGAGAAGATGTTATAAATAAAAGACCTCTTGTTTTGTTGTGACGAGGGGGGAAAAACACCCCCTCAGATGGGGTTGACGAAAGGTGCCTGAACTCCTCCTCCTAACTGCACAGTTCACAGGCGAGAAAGCCAAATCCTTAAGCAGATCTGATCCGTTGATGGCTAACCACTATTATTTATAATATTTTCTCCAAAGGGGTTCAGTTCCCTTCTAAAGTGCCCATCCTAGCCAGGTAATCTAGATAGAAGCTGTTAAAAGTTAGAAAAGAAAGGGAAGTCATTTAATCACCCTCTCCCTCCGGCCCCCTTTCCAGTAGCCAGCTGCAACTGTGTAATTAAATTGTCAAAGTGAAATGTTATGGTCTGAACGGCGCATCATTCTTGGGCTTAGACACAGGATCTCTTGTCTTTTCCTTCTGCCTTCTACTTTGGCGTCTGTTTTCTGTGCTCCACTTCACAGTTAATCAAAGAAGCGGAGTGTTGAATTGAAAGCTGTCCTAGAAGGGTGCATGAATATGTATGTTCTCTGTGTGTACATTCTGTATATCATCTATATCTGTTTGGAGTGATTGTGTATGGAGGAGGTGAAACCAGCATCCTGGCAGGAAATAGTGTCGATCCAGCTGTGTTCCAGAGGTAATTCGGTGGGCTGGCACTCCAGAGGCTAATATCTGAGAAGTTGCCCAATAAATAAATAAATAAACAATATTCACCTGGGTGAAGATGAAATCACTGTCTGATAGTGCTGTTATAAAAATTAATGTTAGCATTATTTTTATATGTTTCTCACCTATCTTTCCCCTATGGGGCTGAAGTGAAGTTGCTTTGCTTCAAATAAAAACAACAGTTATAGTTTTGAGGTAGGATAAAATCCATTCACTCCAGTTGCATTTAGTGAAATGGAGCATTCATAATCATTCTGTTAACAGGTTATATATTGAAATACTCAATATGCATTGTTGGTATATAATGATTAAAAAAGCTGCGTGTGTGAAATTGAATATGCATCATCATGGAATCTTTGCCTATGTGGTCCAAGGCTAGCAACCTAAAGGAATCAACAAGACCGTTTTACTTATTGAGCTTAGCAAATCAATTTGGAAGAGGATGCTCGGTTTCTTCTTTAATTTTTAAATGCAATTAAAAGTCTTCTCTATTATTTGTATTGTTTCTTTCTGTGGTGTATGGAAGGTTTGTCCAACAGCAGATGGACATTTGAACAAAGGTGGTGGTGTACATGTAAGAACAAAGTGCCCTGCATCTCTATAACATTCATCCAGTTTCTAGGCATATATGCATATGCCTCTTTGTACGTAGACTTTCTATCTTAGGGGAAGCTTTGTGTACACTTCAATTTAACAGTAATTGCTTAGTCAGACCTTGTTTGCATTTTTATTTTGGAAAAGGTAGAGAGGAAGGGGGACAGTGGGCATGGAACTCTGTCCCATTATGCACTGTCCGTTTAAGACAGTGCTTCATTCGATCTGCAGTTTTTAAGTTTCATAGGTTCTAGCATTACATATTAGCTAATTTTAATCAAAACATATGAAATGCTATCCTGGCTGGATATATAAAGGCTGACTATGCTGGATCCTCTGGGTTTGTTTTGTTTACTTTGGCTGCAGGCACAGTTGGTGGTTTGGGAGATAGTTGTTCTTCTGCAGTAGAACAGATGTTTGTCTGAAATGGTGAGGAAGAAACAAAAACAACACTGTGTGAAAGGAGGAAAATTACACAAGATTTGTTTTTCTTTTTATGAAAGTCTATTAAGCATTAGTGCTAATCTTAATGCAGGTAAACTTCTCTTTCCCCTAAGCTTCTGATAATGGAAGAAAAGAAACAAGACATATAAATATATCAAGAGTTTCATTTATATGAGAAATTTAACCCAAGGCTGTGGATCTGATATATAGTGTTGGGAGCAGCTTTTATAGATTGCACGGTTGAAATGTGAATAACAGCAGGAGCTTTCAGGCAGCCTTGGCCACATCCTAGAGTTGGTTGTCTTATTAACTCTTACTCTGTGTTTTTATAACTAAAGTTCTGAGCAGGTTTGCATCTTGTTTTCTTCTAGGTACATTGGATATTTGCTTGTCTTTCTTTCAATAATTCTTCACTTATTGAAAGAAGGGGATACGAAAAAGATTTCCTCCTCTTCACTTAAGTTAGGGAGTACAGTAATTTAACAAATTAGTCATATTGTATGAAATGTATGTGACAACGTCTTCTGGTGAACACAATGTGTCCTTGTCTAGGTGCACATCTGAACTGTTCAAGCAGCTTGACTGCTTCCCTTCATCTGAACTGCTTTCATGTGGACTTGTGTAAAATAAGCTCTGCTAAGTAATCACGACAGAGCAGAAAGAAAGGAATGTATATAGCAATAGACAGCCTAAGCTGTAAAAACTGAAACCTGAATCCTAGCAGCAGATCGGATATCAAGGCTGTAAGGTAGAGGGAGATGAAGAGATGAAGGGGAGGGAGAGAGGAGAGGAGAGGGCTGAAGGAATGGAAAAGTCAGCTTGGAAAGTGAAGGACTAGTAGGAGGGCCCCCTCGGGAAATTTGGCTCAGGGATTAGGGAATTCTATCACGGTATACAGTGACCTACTCAAATTTCAACCCATGTTGGATTGAATTGCTTCCATTTGCTAGGAGTAAGAAAAAAAGACCAGCGTGTATGTGATTCCCTCTCTCCACCCTCCTTCCAGTAATAAAAAGCCACTGGGTACAAGTGTCTATTTTAAGTACAGCAAATACAAGGCACTATGAATGAGTAATAAAATTACCTCATCACACAGATTTTCTTGAAGATTTGCTCTTTGACAGAGCCACATATTTGCTTAATAATGATGGAAAGAAGCTCAACCACTCTCTTGTCACATCAGTAATACCAATTGCTGCTCTGTTTTAATAACAGAAAACTGATGTTGTTTGCTGTTTCATAATGGTAGGTATTAGGTTACACTTTTGTTATCTCTGGCCTGATGTACATGGAAGTTGTTAGAAACTTCAGTTTGATACAAAACTACACGATTGCTTGGTTTATCTTTCTTCAGTGTAAATTTCACTAAAGAGTTCTGACAGAATGTTTTATTTCACTGTGACCATCAGTATAATTTGAATTCTTTTCTTTTATTTGCCTCCCATATTCTTAAATCTTATTAATATTATTGTGTTGTATGGTAAATTACAAATGTGGGAAAATTATAAATCCGCTCTCTACCAAATTTATATCCTCCAAAATTTCCTTTAGCAACTCTTGGAATTTCCAGCCAAAGGACTGGACATTTAGGAATAATGATTGCAGTACACCAGATTATAGGATTGCTAAGAATGTAACAAACAAAATATCAAGTAAAACAATTCACTTAGCAGCATGAATATGTAGATTTTTAAAAAAACCATAGAGAAGTATATGTTTCATTCATAAATCTTCACCTACTTCAGAGAAGTACTATGAACTTTTTAAATGATTGTTTTATACTAAATGGATTATGTTGACCTGGACACTTAATATTATATAATGTTATAAACGACAAGAACATAAGAATCATGATTTGAAAACCTTACAATTTAAAGTTCACTTGAATTGAATGATCTGATTACATGTCAAAGCTAGTACTGAAAATTTTGAATTAATCTGCACCTTTGGTTTTTTTTTAAAACATGAGATGAATGACTTGTATGACATTCAGAGCTGATTTTGTGCACCTAAATTGATTACTTTTCAGATTCTAAGTAAGTAATTTAACTTAAATAGATGTCATTCTAGATTTTATCTGTTATCATTAATTGGCAAATTCATTGAAATATTCTTCTAACAACTGAAAAGCTTAAAACTGGCTGCTCACTGAAAAAGACAAAAGAAATAGGCGGAATCCAAATTTAATCATGCTTCAAGTAGATTCTGTTAAACTGATGGATTGCTTAGTCATTCCTTTCACTATACAAGGCATTTGGAGATTTAAAAGTTACTTTGGAGAATAATTACATAGAAACATGTATAAGTATTTTCGGGTCCTCTGATAAACTACTATGAGACATCATATAAGAAACTATAAATCTTGACAAGGAACATTCAGAATAGTTTCAGAATCCTTATCTAGAATATATAAGAATCTCCAAGATAATTAAAATAATATTGGAAATTGATCCATACGGCTAGTGTCCATTTATTTGTCGTACTGGCATCCATTCGTAATATTCAAAAAGATTTAATGGAAGTATAATATCACATGACAGGCAAACATTTTTCATTTATCATATGGCTCCAGATTCATCTTCCATGTTTCAATCAATATAGCATAGAAGAAAACAGAAAAAAAGAAAAAGTTGTTTCTACTTAATTAAAAAATTTTTTTAGTAGCATTCTGTTTTTAAAAATAAGAGACTCAATTTCTTTTTCATTTCCATCCGCATTTGTCTGGTATCATTCCTCCATTTTCTGACACAAAAAAAGCTGTATATAAAAATGTGGTGAAAAATTACATTTTAGAAATAGAACCATTTATCTTTTATGCAAGAGTTATGTTATCTGTATGATGATGCTACAATAAAATGAATTTTAAATAGAGATGTATGAAAATGAAATTAATTTTCTTTGCTTTTTAAAGACTTTCGAACTCATCAGACTTCTTTCCACTATCATATATGAGAAAATGTACATGAATAATCTCACTTCCCAAAACAGTATTTTTATGCACTAAAATTCAGTAAAATATACAATTAAATCATGCAAATTAAAATTTGTAAAATGTGGTTTGGGCTGTATACATGAAAATGAGCAACCACACAGAAAAGCATTTTAACACTATACTTTTATTTATTTGCTGATACAAACTGAATAAAAGGTGTTTTCATGTCAGTTACTTTGGTAAAAAAATAATTTAACTGTGCAGCAGTAGGTAAAAAAATAATTTAACTGCAGAAGTAGATAGCATCCAAGCAATCATTTGCTTTGTCAGTCCAGGTGTTCCAGAGAATCTGGCTTTTAATTATTTCTTGGCTTTAGCTATTTGATTATATATGAATCTTGGCATCAGAGTTTTGAAAGAAGACATGTGGTGTCATAGCATTAACAAATATTACAGTATCTTTTTTTCTTGCATTTTTTGTTTTTATTTTCAATTGAAGTCAGTGATAACCATTGCTTAACTCCCTCCCTCTGCAGTCTAGGCACAATAACTCTTGACTATTAACTCTTGATTATGTACTGTTCTGAATTGCAATTTTGACCTCCATCTTATTTTCTCATTCCTTGGTCTTCTTTCTATGCTTCCCACTGTTTGCTTTCTCCTGCTTCTCAGTTTCTTTTTGGGTCAATTATTTTCCAACTGTTTTATTCCACTGGAATGGTTGTGTCCAAGAGGTGAATTTTTGTGTATGTTCTCATTGTTCATCTGAAACCAACCCAAGTAAATGTTTTTATATTTTCTGTCTTTTGCATGTTAGAGGAAAAACTTGTCCGTGTTGTTCTGTCTACCTGCTTCTTTTCTGTCATTATCCTCTTTCTCTTAATCTTGATTTTTGTAGGACTTCTATGCCATTAGAGATGTTATTGGGCTGTAACACAGCAGCTCTGCTTCCTTTCAGCATCTCTTTCTCCAGAAATTGAAACACAAATAGCATAAGAAATATAGGAAGGTCCAGATCTCTGTATTTGAATTGCTGGCTTTGTGTTTGCTAATATTGTAAAAAAATAAAAAAAAAGGAAATTCAATGCAGTGGCTCTCATGTACTCATAATAATTTCAGAATGAGAAGGGCCTTTTTCCTTCTTTCCATTTTACCCTTGTGCGTATTCATAAAACTGTGTATAGCCAGTTCCTTTGTCTCTTCCCATATCTCCCTTCAGCTGAACTACTTTCTATGAGTCCAAGAGTTTTTCTCTTCTCTAGGATTGGCTTTTTACCATTAGCCAGGAGACATTTCCAAACTAGTCATTTATAGCATTTTACAGATTCATCCAGTCATTACTGTGATACTGTAAAACCAGACTTTATTGTTCATATAATATCATAGCAACTGTTGAATGGTGCAATAGGATGCCATAAAATCACTAGTGTGGATATGGTAAATGAGGCATCTCCTTTCAGCAGGATTCTGCTAGCTGTATCCTGTTAGGTCTCTAGACATTCTTCAGTGTTGTAGGACAGAATTTCCTGCTATGATTGCTAATTAGTACTCTCTAGGTTACCCTACCATAATGGTGAAGAATTTTAGCACTTTATTGAGATGGGAAAAAATTGCCATTATCTTTCCTTAATTTTAGGCATAAAAGTGTTTTGGCCTGACTGAACAACACTATTTGTCAAGTTCCTCTCCCCTTTAATTCAGAGTTAGTTATTCCATTGAAAGTTACTAGTTACTTTATTATCCTATTATTACCTCATCATTATGAAGTAAAGGAGAGCTTTATCATATATATTCTGCACAATATTAGTACAAAAATAAATACTGAATGCTAGTTGTAGCCACAGTTGTAAATAACATTGTCTTCAAATTGAGTTCATTTCCTGGTGACTTCAAAGGTAGATCCATGTAGTTTATTTGGCAAGAATTCAGAAATAATTTCAATGGCTTCTCCTGATGAATTCTGATCCAAGAAATACTATAGTAATTAGGTCCAATTATGTTTAATGTTTTAGAATTAGCCAAAGTTAGGTGGTTAGGTGCTACCATATAACTTGGTGAGCAGCAACAATGGTTAATATTAATATTAGCTTGATCCCATACAGTAAAGATGCACAGGAGTTTAGAAATCTAAGCAATGTTAAAAAATAGTAGTGCTTGTATAACACATTAACCTAATTATATTTTCATGACACACACACATAGGATGGGTTCACACAACACATTGGAGGAAGATTGATTAGTTTGTAATTCAATACTTTATTCACAGGTATCCAGTAGATGCCATAATGATATATCATATGTCATGACATTATTGCATCACAAATTATGTAGCTTTTGAAAATTTAAAGACATCATGTGGTCAGGGGGTAATATATACAGTATATACAGACATATGTTTTTTGAAAGACATTTAATATATTACAGTAGTTGTCACTTGTCAGCCTCGATTTGTGATAAAGTGAAAAGTCATGTGACCACACTGGCTTACAATGTCAATTCTGGTTGCGGTTGTTGAATGAATAACTGATAGGTGTTGAACATAATGTTACATGATGGAGACTTGCAATCTCCTGCAGGCTTCCCCATTGACTTTGCATGTTGGAAGCTGGCTGTGAAGGTCGCAAACTATGATCATGTGACTGTGGCATGCTGTGACTATGGTACATGGGGAAAACAAGAGAAGAAAGCGTATGTTCATCACCTTGAGCTATTTATAAAAATAATAAAGGTAGGATATAAATAAATAAATGTGCACAAGTGCCTTAATTGTAAACATGTGGCTGCAGGGACACTGTGATGGTTGCTACCGAGGAGTGGTCACAAATTTCCTTTTTCAGCACCATCATAACTTTGAGTGGTCACTGAATGAGCAGTCGGCAAGCAAAGACTACCTATATAAACAATATTAGAAAAAAGGTAACATAATTATTTTAATTTATTACTTTATTATAAAATATTAATAAAAATGATTACTTTCTAATTAAAATATTTTCAGGAATCCTCATTAGAATCGTATTATATCTTTGTACATTGAGAAAAAAGACTGAACATATTATAATAACAGCAATAATTAATAATACATTTGAAGATGGTAACAGACCTTAAAACACACAGATAGAGCCGTTTTACTCGTTAGTAGTATTTGCTTCTTTTTTTAAAAAATGTGAACGTTGCTGAAGTTAGCATATTGGAACTTTGAATGTTCAACTAAATGATAAATTATGAAAGTAGTCCGTCTTTTTCAAACCTCTTGAGTGCTTCTGAAAAAAATAGATGATATTGCTTTAAGAGTTGCATGAATATTAATGAGTTTCTTAAAGCATTGATATCTTTTTTTAGTCTCCTGCAGAAACTGAAAAAGAGGGCTTGTTTTAATGGAGAGTAGAGCTGTCCCACATGTGTATTGATAATGAGGTCCAAATTATTTTTAAAAACAGCAGGACTTTAATAAAGAAGTAGAAAAAGAACACAGTAAAGGGTATTTAATGAATGGTAACAAGTTTGTAATAGGGAACCTGTCTTAAAGAAAAATTAAAATGGAATGTGAATACAGACATTCCACTGAGTGGTAAGAAACATTTTTAGTCATAAAGCTAAATTAGGATGATGTTGAAGATGCTGTCCATGGTGGCTGAGAAATTAGAATGAAAATATGTAGAGTAACATATCAAACATTACTTCTTATAAGAATACCTCTGATAGTGATCACAGTATTTAGAACCAAGTACCTTATTCTTCATGTCCAGTGTGAATTTAAGTTCACATACTCTTCTCAAATGCTCTTGGCGGGCTTTGAGAAGAATATCAAAAAGTTTTGCTTCTCTTTTATTTTAAGCACAGTTAAAATTTAAATTATCCTATGATAGTTTCAAAAACAATGGTGTCAAGAACAGAGGTGGGTTCCTATTGGTTCTATAGAACCAGTACTAACTTGGCAATGACATCACGGAGCCAGTCCTGTCGGTGGCTCTGTGGGCACCGCCATCTTGGATTTTGCTTCTGCGCAGAAGCTAGCTTTTGACTGTGCACACGCAGCGCGACCCTAAGTGAACCGGCAGTAAAAATATCCAGAATCCACCCCTGGTCAAGAAGAGTTCATAAAGGATTACCATTTGCTGGTCACTGGCACAGAATGTCTCATTACTCTAGTCTCTTGTTCAGCTAGCCATAATTGTGACGTTAACTCTACTTATTTCTATAAGCATTACAACATTTATCATGGCAAATGGTTCTTTAGGGAAATAAATGACAAATTTGTTCTAATTTCTAATACTTAAATCCTTTTTTGATTGCAAAGTACATCGTTATTTTGCTTTTCAATCCATAGACTCACGATTAAGGAATGAATGAGTGTGTGCGTGGGGGGGAACTTTATAGATAATCTAGCACAATTTCATGATTAGTGCAGGAATCTGTTAAGACCATTTCTGACAAATAATCATCATAATCTATTGGAACACGATTCATTTAATCAATTTTTATGGTTGCTGAATTCACAATTGAGAATCTAAGACCTGATTAAACGGCACAGAATTAAATAAAAAAAAATTTTTTTTTTAAATTGAGACTGACCCACAGTAATTAAAAACTATTGTTAAGTACAGAATCATCCATCACTCTGGCCCAGTTCTGCAGAAAAGCCAGATTTTCAAGCCAAAGGTATTTCAATCCCATACTCTTTATACATGATAGTCAGAACTTTGAATTGCATGCAGAAGACCATCTTAGAAAGTAATAGTGTTACACATACCGGTATGTACTGTGACAAAATTATACATGCCACTGCATTCTGCTTCAGTTATAGCTCCTAGTGGTCATTAAGGGCAGCTTCAGGACAAATGTGTTGCTCATGTTCAGCTGGGTGATGATCAAGGCCTGAGTGACCATGAGAAAGATCTCTTGATCCCGAAACTGGTACAAATGACAGATTTGTATGAAAGTCCTCCTGACCATGGTTGCTATCAGTTTTTTAAACAGGAACCCCAAATTACACATCTGTTCCCCCTGGGGAAATGCAGGCATATCCAGAACAAAACAATGGAAAATTCATGGATCTAAGTGATGCAACACTCAACAATTCAGTCTTGTTACAATGGAGCTGAAACTTGTTCTTCCTTATATGGACCTTCACAGCCTTGAAATACTGAGAAAGAGCCTTTGACAGCATTGCTTGATCTATGTCAGGCCCAACCCAAGAACGACATAGAACAGTCCAGCCAAACTTCAGTTCTTAATTTGATTGCACACAATAGACACATACAATCTTGTGACCCTAAACTTTTACTGTTCTCACCTTAATGGAGATACCCTGGGAGATTGTAGGGACTGGCTATCCTAACTCTTTCTCTGTTTCCTATTCAACTCAGGGCTGTGTGTCCTCTTGTCTCACCCCCGCTCTAAAATGTACTCACTCCTTCCTGAAAAACTGCTACTTCATTATAGTCTATCGCACCACCTTCCCTTCCATAGGTACCATCTCTTCACAATCTGCCAGAGATAACATCAGGCCCACTAGGTAGAGCAGACCGGGAAATCAACTACACAGGAAGATTAAAACTACTTTTATTGAGATTAACTAACAGAATCTTGCAAGACTAATAGTGCTGGACCTCCTCTTTATATTTCAATGAATTAGGGAGGTGTCTGCTTGAACTCCTTCTGTTTGTGGACTTAAAAATGTTTTACCTCCTTTGGGTCCTATCCTGCATACAGTATATCCCTACAGATACATATGTTATAAATGAGTTTCTTATGCATACTAATGACATTTTTACTTCATGACCTCACCCAGTGGTTTCATGTAGATATTAAATAGGAGCAGAGAGCATGGAACACTGAGGGTAGAGGTTTTGGGCTACATCTTTTCCTTCTTAACAAAACCAAACAAAACCAGAGGAAAGAGAACAACCATAGAACTCAGGGGTGGGTTCTACTTACATTTCCTACCGGTTCGGGTTGCACTGGAAGTGCGCATTTTGCATGTGCACTTGCTGTGCTTGTGCGTGCACCCCTGTCGCATCCGGGTAGTGCCTCAAAAATAACCCTCTGTGCATGCGCAGGAGGCTTTGCACATGTGAAGAGGGTTATTTTCGAGGCAATTTCCACCGGGAGGACTGATTACCTTCCGTAGGACCTGCTCAGGGGCGTGGCCAGCCGGCCATCACTGTCAGTTCAGCAAGCGAAGGCAAATCTCCACTAACAGTTCTATAAAACTGATCCGAACCGGCAGCAACCCACTTCTGATAGAACTGTGCCCTCTACTCCTAATCCCTGGATACTATGGCTGATGATATCAAAGATCATGGAGAATGGAGAGTGAGAATTCTGAGGTAAATTTAAAAACACATTATCCTAAATTAAAAACCCTTCATTTAGTGACCATTCAAAATTACAATGTTATTGAAAAAAATGACTTACAACCAATCTCTGCAGCATCTCCATAATCACATGATCAAAATTTGGATGCTTGGCAATGGCATTTTTATGATGGTTGCAGTCATCACCATTTGCAACTTTCCTAGTGACTTCCGACAAGCAAAGTCAATGGAAAAAATCAGATTTGTTTCAACAACCATGTGATTCACTTAAAACTGCAACAAAAAAAACTCTAAAATTGGGTGCAATTCCCTTAACAACTTACTTGTTTAGTGTAGAGCATGGGTGTCAAACTCAAAGCCTGCAGGCTGAATCCGGCCCGTGGGGTGCTTAAATCCGGCCCATGGGGCTGCCCTGGAAATATGAAGGGACTAGCTTGTGGCTAAAATGGCTCATTTTCGTGTCTCATTTTCACACACACCCCGGCCTCCTGCAGCACTCTACTGGCCGAAACTGGGCCAAAAAACTAGCCCAAAAGAGCCCCCAAAATGGGTCAAAAACCGGCCACAAGGCCCGTTTTTGGCTGGCAGAGTGCTGCAGGAGGCATCTGTCTCACCATCCTGCTGCCTCCCCCCCACCCCTCCTGGCTGCCGGCTTGCAGAGGAGAACTACAATGCTGATCCGGCCCTTGGAAGAAATCCAGTTTGACACCCCTGGTGTAAAGGCTCCCTATAAGTTGAGGCCTATCTGTAAATAATTTTGGTCATGTTTAATTTGATTCAATCTTTGTTCTCTTCCAATAGCAATCTCCTTTTGAAAACCAAGGGAATCTCCATGATCTATATGCACACACACAAAAAACTTACATAGGCATGATCTGATCTAAAGCCATCAAGATTTTCCCTTCCAGGGCATTGCTATGGCCTCAGTCAAATACTACATTATAGCCTCAGATGTAACCCTAAGTTATTTTAATTGTACACTGCTCAGAGTCACATTCATGAAATATGTAACTGTATAAATTTGATAATAAAAGTGAAATAAAATACAAACAATAGTTCCTTCTGAAACTGAATGGAGTTCATCAGATACTTGAGGTGACCAATGAAATACGTCCTTTGATCAAAAAAGGTAGATATTAGTATATTTCCCATTTGTCTTCTCTTATCCAGCTGTTCCTCAGAGAGGCTTGTTTCCCAGGCCTCTTATTTTACTGGATCCTCTTCTTGAAACTCACACTAGCTTCTCCATGTCCCCTTTAAAATGCAGTGCCAAGAAATAGGTACATATTCCAGATAGGTTTCAATCAGCACAGAGTACAGTGGAATTATTATCTGCCATGACCTGGAAACAGTGCTTTGTAAATGCAATCCAGGGCTACACCAGGCCTTTTAGTTTTAGTTCAGCTGGTAGTCCACCAGGATTCCCAGATCTACAAGTCAGATTTCAGTTTTTAAAAGTTTAAGCATTTACATTTGTTCTCTTAAGATATTAATCAACCCCCCGATATTGTTCAACTGCAAATCTGATGAGCATCCTTTCCATTTCATGTTCCAGATCATTTATGAAGATATTGACTAATAGCAAGCCAAAGACGGAGACTTCAAGAACTACACCTAATATTTCCTTCAGAACAATTTATGAACATCCTTTGAGGAAGATCGCTCAGTTACAAATCACCCAGGCCACAGTACTATCTTGCCCACATCATTCATCTGGTCCACGAGGATATCACGAGAGACCTTGCCTTACATTTTACTGTGATCAAGATATAATACATCCATAGCATTCCTTTGCTCCATCAATATAGTAAACTCTGTCATAAAAGACATAGTTAGTTTGACATTATTTGTTTTTGATAAATCATGGTGGGTCCTTGTAATGGAAGCAGTTTTTCCTAAGAGCTTGCATACATGGTACTTGTCTTTTTCTTTCTTTCTAGTATTTCACAGTACAGATATTAAATTTTTCAAGTCTTCCCCCTCTCTCTCTTTTAATATTGGGAATATGTTTGTTTTTCTATTATCTTAGCAGTTTTCTAGGAGTTTTCAAAGACTGTAGTCAATGGTTATAGTTACTGAATATCATCAGTGGTATATTATTTTTTTCAGTATCCTATCTGCAATCAGGAATTAATTTCAGATAGTCACATGGCTTTTTATACCTTTTTCAATACTCCGCCACATCACTCCTTCCTTTTGCACGACATCAGGAGCTCTCTCCCTCTTCCAAGAGAAGGCAGTTGTTAAGCTATTCTGCTTTTTCTTTGTTATCGTTCCTCCACTTTACCTGTTGAACAGACGAATAACCTCCTTGGCTCTTCAATTTTGGAAATATATTTTCTCAAATCCTTCTTTCTATATTTTGCATTCCTCACCAGCCTCATCTCATTTTCAGCTTTCACCTTACTAGCTCCATCTCTATAAGCTTGACTTATCAATTTGTATACCACCTTAGTTATCAGTTCTTGCTTCCATATCCGTTTTTTTCAATTTGTCAGCAAACTGACTATTCATTCATACAATCTAGCTAAAACTTTTCTCATTTTTCCTTCTGATAGGAATTGTTCGTGCCTTTGTATTCAGTAACCCATTTTGAGGGGGCTTCAATTTGTTTATCCATTAGAATTTCAAACAATGATACGTGCCCAATTTCTGCCTAAGTTCATTGAAATTTGCAATCCACAATATGTAACTGACTTTTCCCAACTATTCCCCATGTTATCTTGATTCCATGAATATAATGCTTTTCTCCAACCTGATGATACTTTAGTCTATCAACAAATTTTACTTTGTCAGGATTAGTTGAAGTCCACTATTGCTGCTAAGGCCTGCTGCCTTGAACACTTGAGTTAGAAAGGCATCTTCAGCTAGGTTAGGTGATTTGTCCTAAATTCCCAGAATGGTTTTTATTTGGTTTCTTACACTTTTTAAACTTTTATTCAGATTATTTCAACAGATCTTCCATATTCATAAACAATGTCTTCCTAGGTATATAGATTTTTCACATAAAAAGCCATTCCACTTCCTCTTTTGTACTGGGCAATTCTTAACACAAATAATAAAGTGAAAAAAATAATAATTTGCAACTTAACATCAATAAGTTTGCATAAATTGCTCAAACCCCTTTTCTTATCTCTACAGAGAATACTTACTGCAATAATGTAAATGAAGTTTCTTTTTAAACAACCTCCTTCCCTGGAAAAGCATTCTGAATACCTGAAGAAAAAAAATAACTCGAAAAACTACCACAGCCATGTAGCTTTGCATTTGTAGCAAAGAACCATGACATTTACCAGTTATGGAAAACATAAACACAATCTTTAGGATGTCAGCCTAAATACAGATGATACTTGACAATTGGTACAGTAAAATGCAAGCTTCTCAAAGGCCAATTATTTCAGACTCTAATAATGTAAATTCATGGACTTATCCACATAGTTTGCTTGTTGTAGTACAAAGAGACACTATTTGCTTTTCCTTAATTGTATGTCTTGACAACATACCGTATTTTTCGGTATATAAGATGCACTTCCTACCCCAAAAGGGGGTAGAAATGTCTGTGCATCTTATAGAGCCAATATTGCTGAAGCCCCGCCCATCCGCAAGCCCCCATCCTTTGGCTTCTGCCTCCCAACATTTTGCCTTCTTGCAGCAAACAGCAAACAGCCTGGTCAGCTTCAACACAGCCTGATTTAGCACGAGCAGCTGATAGGCGGTTGGATCTGCCTCCTGGAATACTGCCTATCAGCTATTCCAGGCTGTAGGGATCACTGCTGCCATCACCTCCCATCACTGCTGCTGCCCATTGCTGCCTCCGCTTGGCCCATTTTTGGCTCATTTTCAGCCTCTGCATGCCCCATTTTCAGTCCGTTTCAGGTGGCGGAGATAGGTGGCAGCGGTGATCTCCGCTGCCTGGAACGGGCCAAAAATGGGGCATGCGGAGGCGGTGATAGGCAGTGGCGATCCCCGCAGCCTGGAACAGCTGATAAGTGGTATTCTGGGAGGCCAATCCAACCGGCAATTAACTGCTCGTGCTAAATCAGGCTGTGCTGAAGCTGACCAGGTTGTTTGCTGTTTGCTGCGAGGAAGCAAATTGCTGGGAGGCAGAGGCAGAGGCAGATTTTTGTTCTTGTTTTCCTTCCCAAAAGCTAGGTGTGTCTTATAGTCCAGAGCATCTTATATTCCAAAAAATACAGTAATATCCATGGCATTGCCAGGCTTGCTTGAGGTAGACTGAAACCTTTTCAAGAGGGAAGGAAATTAGTGGTTTCCTTGCTGTTATGGCAGAAGAGTTTCCACCTGTACATTCTAGTGGTGGAAAGGAGAAGGGCCTCTGGAAATAAGCAATTTTTCTGGGCTCCAAATGGCCTGGGAGATCTGCTGTGGTACTATTCTCTCCTCCAGCTTATGGACCTCCATATCCATGTATACTAAGAATTCCAGAGAGACTGAATACTTCTCAGCACAAATATTTTATTATTCCTTTTCTAGAGGTCAGAGATGGGAATATTGACCTCATGTAAGACCAAATGCAGGTCTACCAGGAGGTTAATTTCCCACTGGTAAGCAAAAACACCCTGAGCACAGCAAAAGCGGAAACAAGGGAAATTAACGTAACATCTAAGCGCACATCAATTCAGCATGACTTCCATCAGTGTAAATCAGATGGTGCTTTGAACTTGAATATAAAAACCCCAAGTCATATGTTTTAAAATATAAAAATGTTTTAAAAAGGAGGATTTTTAAATGATTATATTATACTACCAGCAGCCAAAATAACTCCTTAATTTGATAATCTGTACTTTAAAGAAATATGATGTAATGTCCAGCCCCTGGAAGAATTGAGTTTTTATTTAGGGAAGATAACCTCCTGGACTCTGCATACATGAAGTTGCTTTTTTCCAGTGCTGGCTTGGAAAAAGGGAACCAATAGCGGCACTGAAAATGACTCAAATTACATTCTGTGAAGGCAGCAATACTGTTGGAGTCATTGTTACAAACACACACACCACACACACACACAAATCTAGGGTTTGGGGTAGTGGTTTTCACAATGACTTACTTTCCTGCAGGGGTGGGCTTCAAAAATCTCAGCAACAGGTTGTCTGCCCGGTTACTGTGTAGCCACCATGCAGCTTCTTGGACCATGCTCCAGAGGCTTTCCTGGAGTTTCTGGGAGGGTGAAAACAGCCTCTCTCGGGCTCCAGAGATCCTCCGGAGGCCAGAAACGGCCCATTTCCAGCCTTCTGGA
>JANHFT010002701.1:98496-109313 GCA_032467955.1 Pseudoxenodon macrops | reverse complement strand
GGTAAGCCAGGGGTGGGATTTTCAGGTACGCCAAACTGGGCAGAATCCTAGCTAGAGGATCACCCGAACCCGTAGCAGCCCACCCTGCTTTCTTCCCATTTCGACAATAGGAGAAACATGGCTGTGTGAAGGAACCTTATCAGTGCAGTTAATGAAACTCATAAGGGGCTAAATAGCAAGACAGGTTATGCTAGAGGCTTGTGAAGTTCCCTGTGGGGAAAAAAAAGGAATTGGTGGATTTTCTGCCAGGTTATGGGATGAAACCCTCCAGGATGCAAGAAGAAATGTAACCCATAGAGATTTATTTCTAGGTGCAGTGAATAATCAGATAGCGAGCTGCTAGAGTTTGATTTGAATGTGCTTATTATACAATATAATGATATGAGGGAATGATGTTGCGGCATAAATGGAAGAGATGCTTCCTAGGGGCCAATAAGACAAGAGAGGGAGGAGCCCACGAGTGCTTAACAGTCAGAAAAAGAAATTTAGGAAAGACTCACTCTAATTGATCTGGCAGTTGAAAGTGACAATAGGGGATTTATACTTTATTTAGACTTACAAGATTTTGTTTATTTATATGGGCGCCCACCTCTCAAAAACAGGACTCTGGCAGTGTATAACAGTGATAAAGTACTGTTTCTGTAGCCTTACAATAAACTAGAATTACTGTGGCTCATCTGGTCCATTTTTCTGTCTGGCTTATCTGAGAGGATTGACATACAGTTTCCTTCAAAACTATTTTGTCTGAGGTCCAATTTCCATTTTGGATGGGACTATTCATTATTTCTTTATTCACTCTCCTTCTGAAACAATTGTATTTTCTTTCTTTCAATTATATTCCTACAAACTTTCATTGAGGGGAAGAAAAGAAGGTGAGGGCAACAGATATTAACTGAAAACCTTTAACTGCTACATCAGCCATGACTTCCTGACTGAATGGGACAGAGCCTTACAACTGTAGGAGAAACTTATAATTGAATCTAGTAAGAATGTTAGGTAAGATTTTCCACTGGACAAGTCACATTAAAGAATAGTCATGCCACCTACTGAAGAAGTAGCTATAAATCATTGTTGCTTTGATGAGATCTCTCTCTCTATCTCTCTCTATCTCTCTCTCTCTCTCTCTCTATCTATCTATCTATCTATCTATCTATCTACGGTATCTATCTATCTATCTATATCTATATCTAATCTTGAAAAGCGATAATGAAAGATTACAAAGAACTTGTATTTATTTTACACATCTGTTTTTTATAGCGTTATATAAATTTAATCCTTCAATAACTATAGCCTTGGTCATGCAGTATTCCTAAACACATGTTTTACATCAAGAAACTAAATACTGCCAGTAAATTCAATGAGACTACTCATGAGCTAATATTTGGCAAATATTTAAGATCTTTGCAGCATCAAAGCTGAAGTTAGCAGTAGAACAATATTTGCAACACATTGTATAGTAGAAATAACATAATGGTTTAAGACTAATTTTATTTAATATAGTCCATTCGATATAGCTTTAGGGCTTAAGAGTGTTTTCTAAATACTACAATTAATTTTAGGCTGTAATTGATAGTCACCTTTACCTCATTTTATACTAATAAAATATCTCATTATTAAACAAGGAGGCAGTTAAAGAAAATAATTGTTGATCAGCTAAAGAAATATAACACACACTTTATGGACATGGGTGGGCTTTCTTTGATACTGACATAGTAGTTTTCAATTATTTTTATAGCAAACTGGAAGGGTCAAAACCTTCTATATACAAGAGCACAAAGTAAAAAAGACGTAAACATGTCTGATTTTTTTTCAGATGCTGTTGCATTTTCCATCTAAGTAACATTTTAGGAGTGCTTAGCAGGTGCTTCCAATTTGCCTACAGTCTGGAACAAGAGATACAAGACAGCATCTGCAGATACCATAGCATCAACCAACAACTGAACTACACCTTAAAAGATATAATACTTTAAAATATTATCCAAATCTCTGGTGTGGTTACTGAAATCTCATAACTTCTGATGATCTTGAGAGGTTTTGTGCATGTAATGATGCTGGAAAAAATTGCTGAACATTTTGCACTAGTTGGCTTTGTTAAACTTTCTTCCTGTAAATTGACTATGACGGGGCTGTCAAACTCCCGGCCCGCGGGCTGGATGTGTCACATGGTAGCCACGCCCACGCCTGATTTAGCAAAGGGAAAAAAAGTCCTGATACATCACATGATGCTGCCATGACGATGTGAGTTTGTCACCCCGGAATCATGATGTGGAAAATAAGGATATAGAAGATGGTGGTACAATGCATTTACACATAAAACCAGCCGATATTTTAATAATTAAAGGAGGCACACAAATAATGAACCAAAGAGTCACTTGGAAAGCTGCCTTATCTTGTATTTACAAAAGGGATCTGATAATTAAATTGTTTCTGAGAGGCGACAAAGAGAAATTGATAAGAAATCATCTTGTGGGACATTATTTGATGGGATTAAATATTAAGAAAAGTAAACAAAAGGAATTCAAAACGGACTTATTTGATTACGGTTAATATATACGTTGTGGTTTCTGATAGCTATTAATAGAATTTATTTTTGACCAGGGCTGAACAATGAGGCTTCAGATATGTTTATAAATGGGGACAGATTTCTTTTGTTTGATTTCTTAGGGAAAAATGATAAGTTGGAATACAAAATGGATTTATTAGATCCATGTAAAAATATAATACGTTACTATTTCTGCCAGGTCCTAATAAACCTTTACAGATTAGAAGTAAATGAAAGTTTTTATCATTTAAATTTTTATAAAGGATGTTGTATGGGAAGAATGTATCCTTTTTTAAATTGAAATGTTGGAGAAGGTGTTAAGTTACTGAATTTATTCATTGTTGCCTGAAGGGAGGTGAGGGGAGTCATTCTTTATATATCTTTTTTCCTTATTTTTCTATCGTTTTGCATTTATCTTTTTCTTTCCTTTGTTTTTTATATTTCTCTTAGTTTGTATCAATCTTTTATCTTTGTATTAATAAAAATAAATAATAAAATGATTACAAAAATGATGAAGTTTTTATCTATAAGGGTGTCAAACTGTTGGCCTGTGGGCCGGATGTGTTACATGCAGGCCACGCCCACTCCAGCTCCGCGAATGGGGAAAATGTCATGAAACATCATGTGAGAGCAATGTGATGCAGCGAGTTTGACACCTGTGATCTATAGAATCAAAGATTGTTAATGAGTCCAAATTGTAGTTTATTTTGATTTGTCTCCTCCCCCACATCTTCTGATTTCTCATTTGTCTTCTGAATATTTTGTTCATCTTTTCCCACCATTTGTTGAGGGTCTTCTACACTCACTTTTTTATCTTTGAACAATCCCATCATCTCTTTATGATTCTTTGTTACACTTTCATAAAAACTTTTAGCCATCATTAACATTTCTTCATAGAACTTTTTTTCTCCTGCTGAGTCATTTTGTAACAAATTAATATATTAAAAATTATTCAATGTATCTCTAGTATTCCAATATCCCAATATCTTAAGAACTCCAAAAAAGTAAATTATTAATACAATTTTTCAATCCCAGAATTATTCCTCCAAATCCTTTCTAGTCTTTAAAAGCTATAAAATTATACTTTACAGTCTTTATAGTTTCCAGTTTACACCTTCCCAATTGTCCAAATTTTAATGTCTTATTTGTCTTTTCTCTTTCTTTTATCGCTTTTCTTTTTCTTTTGCCTCGTAGGATGATCTATTTAATGATGTTAGTGGATCAATTTCAGCTTGGCCCACCAGGTTTCCTCAAATCTTTCAAATCCATCTTTCAATGAACAGTTCAATAAGGTTTTGGTATTTATAGTTCAGTTTGCTTTAAAAAACTTCAAACAGCTCAGTAGATATTTCCAAGCTTCCAAATCACCTACTAAGATAAAGTCATGATCAATAGTCTTCCAGGTGTGTTTGTTTTCTCTCTTTTCCTCATTTTCATTCAAATTGCCCATGTTGCAGTAATCTTCTTCCTCCAGTAGATGGCTCCCCTGCTTCCAATTCCAGCATTCAACAGAGGGTAAAAGTCAAAACAGCTGACTGTCATCCATTCAGGAGGGTTAAAGATAGAGTTTAGAAAAGCAATTTCTCCTAATAATCATTTTTCACAATGTTATTCAATTTTTTCCAGGCTTTCTATGGTTTTAAATATCCTTTAAATATTTATTTTGCATCTGAGTCTTTAAATCTTAGTCTTTCTCTTTAATTTTTAGTCTTTAATCCTTCTCCATAAATCCAATTGCCACTTTCTTACTATTTGGAGATAGTTTTTTATAATTTTTAACGGGTTAAATCTTTGGGGTAAAAGTTGGAAGTTATCACACCCAGTTTCACTGCTCTGTCAGGCACCACTCCAGCACAAAATCTTAGTGTCCCGCTTGTCCCAGCTTATGACAGACCAAGATGGCCGTTGTCCCTGCTGCCGTTTGGGAGAGCTTTCTTCGAATCAATGAGGAAATTGCGATTTCCTCATGATCGATGAAGTGCCTCTCATTTCTTCACCACCCCTTCAGGGCGGCTTGACCACGTAGGATCTCCCAGCTAGCAGTTGCCTGCTACATTTCATGGAGCCTGGTGGAGCTCCGCTATTTTCCAGCTGTTCCTGCTGCGACGTCAACCGGACGTCCAGCTGTTTTATCCATCCTATTATTCTGTGCTTTCAGGTTGGGTCTATTATATAACTTTCTGCATTATAGATAGTCCTTTTTTGGGATTTTTTACACTGAATTTTCTGTCTGATCTTGGGACTGTCTCTTTGAATGCTATTACTGGGCATTGAGAGTCTGATTGATAGTTTGGTAGTGGTAGATTTGTTTACAAAAATGATTCACTTTTTTCAGGTAAGGATCTTCAGTCTGCACCAGAAACCACCAAATTGTTGATCGATAATGCATTTCAGCAGAAAAGTATGGCTAATCATCTGAATTTCAGATAGAGAAGTGCAATTACAGCATGTATTTCGAAAGCCTTGTTCCAATTACTGAATGTTAAGATCCATTTATTCTCTGCTCTTCATAATCTTTCTACTTTAGATCAATGCTTCATGTCAACTATCTGCAGAACAAATTGGCCTAACTCTGGTTATATTTGTTTTTAACATGTTAGTTCATTCTTCTACTGACATATTATCATTTCAGGTTTCTTATGGCTTTTACCCCACTGCTTAATCAAGGTTACCCCTTCTGTCCTAAAGGTTTTAAATATTTATAAGAGATGTAGGTAGCACAACTACTTTTCAAAATACAGCTAGAATTTGCCAAGATTTCTTACAAGTGTGCTGTTGATCATCATTAATAGGGAAGTCCTATTGTTTGTTGGGATTGTCAAAGTTTCCATTACGATTTTTTGGTCCTCCTTGTTCCCATTCAAGAAATTGGATTTTAAGTTTATTGGTCCCTTTTCTGTAGAGAGTTGGATTAGCCCAGTGGCATTTTGCTTGTAATTGCCAGTCTTGATCAAAATATGCCCATTGTTCCACTACTTCCTGCTAGTTTTGGAGTGCTTTCAATGGCCCTTGCACTCATTAACCATCCCCTTCCATCTGTTCTTTTTTTGAGGGAGGAAGAATACAAATGAAAAGTATTTTGGATACCCAAAACAGATGGGTTGATTAGAATATTTGATTCATTGATATCAAGAGACTACTCGAAAACAGCCCGAATCCTAGAAATCAGTTGGTCATATCTGTGTGTGTGTGTGTGTAGACATACAACATTTTCGTATTTGACTGAAGCTTTTAGGTTATATATGAGTGGAAACATGGTTACAAATAAGCAGAAATGAGAAATTCAATAAGTAGTACAAGGTATTGTGCGGTGCTACATTTTCATTTACATTGCTGCATCATTATGTCAAAAAAAAAATCAGCCTTGGGCCCTAATTACATAGACACATATTCCCACCCCCAATAATGTGTGTTTGTATGTGTATGTGTATTTCAGTCATGGATGTAAACCTCTAGATTATATGGAGAAAGTTATATATTATAGTAAAGTAATTTTCTGTCTTCTTCTATTTGGACCAATTACAATCTTGTTTCAGACTAAAGTAAAAGACTGACAGTGCATTAATTGTGCTTGTGGATCATATCTGATGGGCCTGGGGTGGGCATGGAGTATCTATCCTGGCCTTACTTCAGTCTCAACGGCTTTCAGAGCCAGCTGAGGGGGTTGAGAGAGGGAGGCAGTGTTGTTCAGTCAGTGTTGGTGTGAAGTGTTGGTAGAAGGGAGAAAGATCCAGCCCAATGTTCCAGTTCTGGGTGCCACAGAGCTCAATTTTGCAATTACTAATTAGGCCATGATTTCATGATCGTACCATTTCAGTGTTGAAAGATCTGTGTTAATTGCCAATTGCAGTGGGAAGAAAGTGGGAAAGTGCCTTTGTGCAAGTGGAAAGTAAGCAGTATATTAGTTTACCTGAATAAATAAACTATTTATAGTTAATAGAAAAGTGGGAAAGTCCATTTGAAAGATAAAAAAAGGTTTTGTAAAAATGCAAGACAAGCTAGTACCTCAGAGCCCCACAATGTTTACCAAATAGAAAAGAAATGGCTGAGGCTACTCAGAAAGAACAATATATGAGAGTGGGAATTAATGGTTTCTAACAAAATCTGAAATATATCTGCATTATTGTCTATAATTCTCTGCATTTCTATTTTATCAGATTTGGTTTAAATGAATCTTTGCTTGGAGTGGTAGCTTGTGTATTAATTTGAATTGCTGTAATCTAGTAAGATTGATTGACTAGTGCCTTTGAAACAACTCCACTTCTTCTATTGCTTTCCTGGTGTGGTTTAAACACTTTATAGAAGCACAGGATATAAAGTTTTATGAAAAAATATGTGTTAAATATAATGCTGACTATCAATTCATGTGCAGGGAATGATAAATAGCTCTCTTCCCTCTCATATTTTTCTTTAAATTACAAATTCATGCAGACCTGTCATAATTACATATGTCATTCAAAGATTTAAATGCTTTACATTCTTTGTATGTGACTTGATAAATGAACGTTAGTCTAGAGTAGGTGGGACAAAGCCGCTATTTCACGGTACAGTGCAAATAGATTTTGATTTATGTATTCATCTTTTGGTTCTAAATGATTATTGATTGCATAAATAAGTAGGTAATTCTTCTCTTTCAGAATTTTGCAGAAAACACTATGAATGAGCTCCTTGGCTGGTATGGTTATGATAAGGTTGAATTAAAAGATGGAGAAGATATTGAATTCAGGAATTACTCTACAGATGCGGAGAGCCGACAGCACATTTCTGTTCTGAAAGGTAATGGCATTTAAGGTTCATTTGTTCATGCTAAACAGGATTAGCCATAACAACTTCCCAAATTCACCTAAGTGGAATTCTACTTTAGAGTCTTAAAAATGGCTTCACTTGTGTTCATGTTGGTTTTTTCTAGCATATAAAAGAAGGTGTAAAGGATAGTAATATGAATCTGCAACACAACAGCAAATTTTTCTTCCTCATATAACCAACTCTAAGACACTATAATTCCTGTGGGTATTGGCAAAATGAGGTGAAAAAAGCAACACACCTCTCTTTTCTTCCTCAGAGGAAGAAAAAAATCAGTTGTGCCTAAACTTTTACTGGAAACCTGCAACCTCATCTTTTAAAAAAAATCCTTAGATCAATGTAGTGAAATTGTCCCATGTCACAACACAGCAGTCAGACGTCATTATCAGTTGAACGTAGAACTTTAGACATAACAATCACATCCAGGTTTTCATCTGTAGATCAGAATCCTTTGCCTTCAGAGCTTTCTTCTTTTGTACAGTATTACAGTAGCTCATTGCTCCACATTTTGATCAGCTCTATGTCTTATTTTGATACATCTTTCTATTCACATTTGGACTCGTCCATACCGAGGATGAAATACTACACAGTAATTCTTACTAACTACTTGCAACTTCTCTGATGTTATATTATATATTATTTTTATGAATAACTCAAGCCGGTGAACATACCTAATATTCCTTCCTCCTCCTCTTTTCCTCACAACAATAACCCTGTGAAGTGGATTGGGTCAAGACAGAGTTACTGGGCCAAAGTCACGCACAGTGTGGTTTGTATAGTTTTGATTTAATGTAATGCATGAACACACTTTTTGTAAACTAGGATACTATCACGTGTTCAAACAATTATATTTAAAACAAACCATGCCGTAATGCCATAAGATAATCTAATGTGTATGGATATGAAACGTGTTAGTGGAGAAAGTATAATTAAATTGTTTACTAATGTTCTCCTTTTCAAGTTTAACATGGTTTGTTCTGAGTTCACTATATGAATAGCATTATGGTACTGCTTTAATCATTCTGACAAAGTTCCAACCTTGAAATGACCCAATTCTTGCTCAATACTCAACGTGAATCCCTTTTGGAAGAATGGAAAAGTTTTTAGTAACATCTCAAGTAAGGTCAGAATAAACCAGTTTGACCTGAAACACTCCATCTTGCTAATAGTGTGATGGGTCAAGGAGGGCAGGGAAAAGAAGAAGAAATAATACTTGAAATTGACATATATAGGATATTAATGGGATTCAAGCATTGCACTAAGCCACAATATAATTTGTTATATTGTGGCTTATACTATTAGTGCATCTCCTTTGAATCCCACATTGTCCTTAAATTGTAGAAGTAGAATTGAGTTGAAGTTCCTTTGAATGTTAGTTTGGATGTCTGGAATTTTGAGGGTAATTTTAATTTTCAGTGAGAAGGAAATGCATAGCCCAATATTGGATAGAACAAGACAAAAAGTATTTTTTTGTTTTTTTCCATTTAATCATGTCCGAATTATTGGAGATTGTCTGGACAAATCTCTGCAGGTTCCTTGGCAAGATTTTGAAAAGTGATTTGCCATTGCCTCCTTCCTAGAGTTGAGGGAAAGTGACTGGCCCAAGGTCTTCCAGCTGGCTTTGTGCTTAAGGTGGGGCTAGAACTCACAGTGTCCTAGTTTCTAGCCTAATGCCTTAAATAATTTTAGAATATAGTCTAGTCATGAAATTAATATCCTCTTTGTGACCCATTAAAAATGAAGTGTCAATGGTAACTATTTCTGGAGATCTCTGGGGGCTGCAATTCAAGGCTTTTGTGGGCTGTATGTGACCCTGGGTCTTTAAGCTGTGAACTCTTGTACCGTATATATTATTATATATTATTATTATTATATGCCGTGTTTCCCCAAAAATACAACATGTCCTGAAAATAAGGCCAAGCTTGGTTTTTGGGGTGGGCGTAAATATACACCCTCCCCCAAAAATAAGCTCTCATTAACGGGTGGGCATAGCCAACATAGGAGCCAACCCTTCCCTTCCCTGGTCAGCTAGCGGCAGCTGGGCCCCTTAAACTGGACCTGCGGATCAGCTGTCTCTCTGTTCTCTCCCCCCCCAGTGTTTTTGGTGCTCGCCCACCTCCCATCCATCCCCTTGCCTGCAAACTTCCGCCCCACTTGCAAGAGAGCAGCCGCCTGGCATCTCTTGCCATGTAATGCCCACCCAGCAGACAACCCCTCCTCTGTCTGGGCAGAGTGCCAGTCACTGACTGAGCGGTAAGAGGCTGGTCAGGCCAGCTGCCTGCTCCCGAGTCTTCGGGCAGCCAGGGCAGAGTCTTCTGGCAACGATAGCTCTGGAAGTGTGCGCCCTGCTCTATGCTTCCAGCTCTATGCAGGGCTGCAGTTCCCTTTGCCCTTCGCTGCCTCTCTGCCCCAGCTGCCAGAAGACATGGCAGCAAGCAGCTGGCCTGACGGTCTCTTCTCCGCTTCCAGCAGCTTCTAGCCAGGGTTAACATCTCATGGTCCACCCCGCCCCACCTGCCACCTCCAAATTGCATCCCTAAAGAGGGCGGGTGGCTAAGCAAGGGGCAAGGGGGAAGAGAAGAGACGGCAAGGGGAGCTATGTCTCGCTCCACGTGTCCAACATGGCCATTGCTAAGAATTTTAGGAACTGAAGACCATACATCACAAGGTCACCCAAGTTGGGAAATGCTGATTCCTGCTGTACTGTATTTAATCACTGTTGACTGGAGGAATCAAGTTAAGAGGCTTGAAAAATGCACTAGCGTATTTGCTAAGTCATGAAAACAAGTTTCTTAGTATTTGGTTAACTGTTCTATGTGAACACAAAGACTAAATAATTGTTTTTCCTTATTGATGCTTGTCAGCTGTCTTGGTAAACATTTCCTGTTACGTTAAAATAGGCATATTTCATATTAATAAGATACATTTTGAAGTTATTATGAAGATACATAACTGAAGTTAAATACTTCAGTTACATGTCTTGATAATATGTGAATACTGAATGTATCCACATATATCTTAAATTGTTGTAAATAGAGCACCTACATTTTAATGCAGTATTTAAATGAGAAATAATATCTACATATAGTATTATAAAATTTTGATCTTGTCCCATTTAGCTTTGGGATGTCATTCTGAAAGTGTAGAATTGGGCAAGATTAATGAAGTTTATGATTTTGTTTAGATGCTATGAGTTTTTAAAACTCTGATTATAGTCTTTGTGCGATCTGAGTTATGCTTCCTATTGTATTTGAGCACTTTATTACTAAGCACAGTTTTAGAAAGATTAGTGTTATGTTAAACTACAAATTGGGTTCATCCTGGAAACCTGACATAGTTAGTTTTGGCTAAATAAGAGTATAATATTAACGGTTCAATTGTTAATCAAGTTGGCAAAAAATAAATACCGTATTTTTCTGAGTATAAGACGCACCTTTTCTCCCCCTAATTGGGGCTGATAATTTGGGTGCGT
>JANHFT010002701.1:87412-98396 GCA_032467955.1 Pseudoxenodon macrops | reverse complement strand
GCCAGATGAATATCTGGTAGGCAGATTTCCCCCCCTATTTTCCTCCCCAAAAACTCAGGTGCGTCTTATACTCAGGTCCGAAAAATACGGTATACCATATCTGATCAAAAGCTGTAATATATTTTAAAATTAATTATTTTTCCTTTACAGAAAATTCTTTGCCAAAAACAAAATTACCTGAAGACAGTGTTATGTCACCGTACAATATAAACCCAAACTATCCAGGGCTTACCACAGGAAATGGAATCTCAGACTCACCAGCAGGATCAAAGGAACATGGCAATATACCCATTATTGTACCATTAATTCCACCACCTTTTATAAAGCCACCAGCAGGTAAATCATTTATTTTGTAATGTTTTGCTTTTCTTAGATAATATTCTTAAATGTTAAACTCTGTTTTAGGTTATAATAAAATTCAATGTGATCTTAAGATTCAGACTTCTGACTAGAACATGGCTCCTAAAGTGTTTGCCATCACACCTCCCTTTGGTGTAATCTTAATGTACATACTACCCCAAAAAATCCAGAATGAATAAAATGAACAATGAGCACAATACAGGTAGCCTGCACATAAGAACCACAATAGGGATCATCAACTTTGTTGCTAAGTGATGTTGTTGTTGTGCAAAACACGACGTGACTCTGCTGGACTTAAAACCTCATCTGTCCTGCAGTTGTTAAACAAATCACCCATGGTTGTTAAGTAAGACATCATGTAACCGCAACTTGTAATTTTACTGCCACCTTCTCCACTGAATTTGCTTGTTGGAATCCAGCTGTGAAACATGCAAATGGCGATCACATAATCACGGAACACCACAAGAGTCCTAAATGCCTATTGATTGTGAAGTGCTTGAATCTTAATCACATGACAGTCGGTGTGCTGTGACATAAATGTCAGAACAAGTTATAAACTTACTTTTTCAGCATTATCATAACTATGAATGGTGGTTAAATAAAACAAGACTACCCGTATAATGAAATGTGGAGAATGATGGATTATTGCAGCAACAAACAATGTAATAAAAGGGTTCTTCAAATATCCCCTGGACTTTGTTTGCCTTCTGTAAGGGAGGTATACATTACAATTTGAGAATATTTGGTCTAGAAAGGCTGGATTTAAAATTACTGGTTCAAAGAATATATGAATGTGAGGAGCCCAGGTTTGTTTTGTGGTACAGGTAGACATTGACTTACAACTATTAGTTCAGTGATTGTTCAAAATTATGACAGTGTGCTGAACAACAACTTATGACCAGTCCCTGAAGTTAGGGCTGTGGCAGCACCCCTGTGATCGTATGATCTTGATCTTACAGAATACAGAATAATAGAGTTGGAAGAGACCTTGGACTGGAGGTCTTTTAGTTCAACCCCCTGCTCAAGCTATACCAATTCAGACAAGTGGCTGTCCAGTCTCTTCTTAAAAGCGTCCAGTGATGAAGCACCCACAACTTCTGAAGGCAAGCCATTCTCACTGTTATGAAATTTCTCCTTAGTTCTAGGTTGCTTCTTTCCTTGATTATTTTCCATCCTTTATTTCTTATCCTGCCTTCAGGTGCTTTGGAAAATAAGTTGACACCCTTTCTTTGTGGCAGCCCCTCAAATATTGGAACACTGCTATCATGTCACCCATGGCCCTTCTTTTCACTACACTAGACATACCCAATTCCTGCAACTGTTCTTCATGCGTTTCAGTCCAGAGTTCTCCAGCCTTTCCAGCTTTGTGGACTGGCTAGGGCCAAGGGGATGGTTTTGCACAAGCAATGGGCAATCACACACTCACTTGCTATTCATGCAAATGGGTGTGTGCCTGTGCGTTCTTGTCTGCCGTTTCTGATTCCAGAAGGCTCAAGGCTCAGTAGTGGGCCAAGGATGGAGGTTGGGGACCCCTGTTTTAGTCTCTAGGCCCCTAATCATCTATGTTGCTCTTTTCTGCACTTTTCCCAAAGTCTCATTAACCTTTTTATAATGTGGTGACCAAAACTCAATGCAGTATTCCATATACGGCCTTACTAAGGTTTTATAAAGTGATACTAATACTTCTCGTGAATCTTGACGCTTGGCAACCCATTTGCATTTATGACCAGTTGCCAAGCACTCTGAAATCACTTGATCCCCATTTGTAACCTTCCGTGCGTGCCAGTTTGTCCCGAAAATCAATGGGAGAGCCAGCAGGGAAGATTGCAAGTCATTGGGGTAAGTCTCTGCATACTCTCCCTAGCTTTGCATTGCATTGACCTCTTGGGCACCTCCACACATGCTCCCTGAACTTCCCCTGAATCCCTGTCCCCCCTTCCATTCCCTCCTATCTGGCAGCAGCCACTTATTTGCCTGCCAGCATTTGAAATTTCCTGCTGGCTTCCCACTGACTTTGCTTGTGAGAATCCAGCAAGAAGTTGCCTTGCCTAACCACTGTGGGATTCTGTTAACAATGACATCCAATTCTGAAGGGATTGTTATATGATGTGGTCATGGTTTATTACTGCATTTTTTGGCAACAAAAGTTCTGGTCCCAATTGTTGTCGTAAGTTGAGAACCACCTGTATAAAAAAGGAGAATTCCAAATTCAAAGATATGTGGGCAAGGATCTGTAAATTATATCCCCTTATTTGTGGCTTATCTCCCTGCAAGACTCCTGGTGTCATTTTTTTCATGTTAACATTTATCTTCAGGTTTCCTTCCTTGTATTATTTTATTTAAGATCTGTAATATGTAAATTCATATCTTTGTCAAGGCTAGTTTAATACTATGAATAATAGAGGATGCATGAAAACAGTAGTTCATGTTGGAATGGTACAGAAAATCTCTTTTAAATGTTGACTGTGGAGGGGCATTAGAATTTTGAGAAAATACCAGGTGTTTTTTTTTACATTTGGTAAAAAATAAAATCATCATTTATTATTTATACCAGGTTAATTTTACACTGGCCACTACTTTTTTGTAATGTCCAGTGTAAAATTAGCCTGGTATAAATAATAAATGTTGATTTTCATACACATGTCATAAAATGATGATAGTAAAATAACATGTTCCTATCTCCCATTTTTATCAAACGAAATCCATAATCTAGATTACTTGTGAAAACTTTATACTAGAAATGTTTAATTTCTGGACATTTTGAAGCAATATTTCCTGAGGTTTGGGGCCACAGTGAGAAATGTGGGGATAGATAGATAGATAGACAGACAGACAGACAGTCAGACAGACAGACAGACAGACAGACAGACAGACAGACAGACAGACAGACAGACAGACAGATCTTATATTACTACTTTTTTTTAACCATGGGCATTCTAGATTGCCAAGTAGGGACAAAAGATGGAACAAATATACTGGTAGTAAGGTTGTGTTGCTCGTTTTGTACGTTATGTACATCTAGTTAAGGGTAGAGTGCATTGTGGCATTAAGTTAGTTTGATGAAAAATTGGTTTCTATGCCTTTTATAGTTGTATAACAGGTTTATTATTTTATAAAATATTTATTTTTCTCTAGAAAGTATTAGTGTGTAAAATTGTATATTCTTTATTTAAACATGTATACATTTATTTAAAACATGCTTTTAGATTTTTTGTAAATGGAGCGTCTGCTAAACTCTTAAGGAATATAGCTTATCTATTTAAGCTAATATAGCTTTTGCAAAAGGCAAAAGTTGTTGCTGGATACAGAAGTTTATTGTGAAACATGCTATTCTGAACTTTGTTCTTCACTAATTTCAGGAGAAAAGAGGTGGCTGAACTACATTTTGTCACTTCAAATGTTCAAATGTTGTCTATTCAGTCACATTTTCTGTATGTGAAATATTATCTATTAGAAGTTTCCACTTCAAGTAATTCTTTCTTTTTGTAATTTTATTATTTTTATGGAGTTTTGAAAAGTGAAGGTTTGTATATATACTTCTCTTATTTTATTTCTTTCTTCTTTTACAAAAAAAAAGATTAGGAAATATTACATAATAAATTTTTCCTGGTTTTGGGAAAGTAAAAAAACCATTCTTTTTCCATATTGTTCCTCTCCGCTTGATCCTTCATGCACATTTTCAAAGTACAGTATATTACTCCTTTGTTTTTCTAAGTGTTGCATATGCCATATGTGATAGCTCTTCTGCTTATATTTATGCAACGTCTAGCAAATTGCATAATGTTACTGATATAATGCTTTCCCCACTAATATTACTTTGGATCCATTTAGTAGAATCTCATTCTAAATTATCTATGATTTTAAAGGATAAAACCACAACCTTGAATTGAGCCCAGGTAGCAACTGGCAACTCGGGTTAAAGTTTAGAATATGATATGATAATAATATGGTATACAGGATAGCAGTATAATAACATCATTTTACACCGTTCGCAGCTGTTCAAGGTTAGTCCCAAACAACATATAGTAATAGTCTAGCCATCATGTAACCAAAGCATGGTTATCTTTATGCTTCTCCAACCAGCTTAGGAACTGTTTTTAACTGATGCAGTAAACAGCACTATTCAATTATCTGAATTTAATTTCAGCTTCTTCAAGGGTACTCAGTACTACCTCAACAACTCAACCGTAGTTAGTATAGTCAGCATATTGACGACTCTTTACCGTACTGTAAAATGTTATGTGTCCTCTCTCATCAGGTTCATATATCTATTAAGGGGGCATTATCGATTGGGAGAATGCCATCTTTGTTCCTGTATACAAACTGAAAGGTACCAAGAGTGAATGTAAAAATAATTAGGGGGATTAATGTCTTAAGTATGCCTGAGAAGATGTTTGGCAGAATTCTGTTTGAAAGAATATGAGACATGACAGTGAATAAAACTTGGGGAGTGCAGAGTGAAATTATCTGAGCAGAAGCTGTGAAGACCACATTGTCACTCTTCAGCAGATCATTAACAAATGTATAACTGAAAGAAAAAAAGTATTGTATATTGATGTTGTTTGATATTGTATGACTGCATTTGAGAAAGAGAATAGGCTTGGATTATGGAATGTTTTGCACAAATATGGAGTTGCTAAATTAGATAGAAATAGTGGATGAGGGAAATAAAGCATGCACTGGATAAATGGAATGCTTAGTGGATGATTAAACAGTGAGCAGGGAGTAGGACCAGAATGTGCAATATTTCTCTGAATGTCTAATATACACATATTGTGGCAAGAAATGTCATAAAATTGGACAAACTCACTTAACTAATGTTTCACTTAATAATATAAATGTTGGGCTCAATTGTGGCCGTAACTGAAGGACTACCTGTATTTCTGAATACATATGTAAAGTAGGTTGATTTTAGATATGAATATGGATGTATTCCATAGGTTGAAAACACAAATGATTTATAGTTGGTGCTACCTGGACTGTGTGATGAAGGAACATGAACGTAAAATGAATATATCAAAACCCATAGTAGACAAATGTTGTTATGAATTTGTGTACTTGTTAGAATATTTACTAAAGATGATAAACTGGATGGAGAAGTAATAGCATGTAGAAAATAGTGTATGGTTTATAATAGGATGTAGAAGATAATGTATGGTTTTGGGATTCTGCCCATTTTGTTATACATAAGAGTTTGTTACGTCCAGACAAAAATAAAAGCATGTTAAATTCAGGAAAAAATAATTAAGAAATGTCTGTGATAAAAAAAGAAGAGATAGAGTCAAGAATAAAAAGTTTGAAAAGGTTGCTGAATGGATGTGGACTGACTATAAAACAAATGACCAGTATAAAATAGCTACATAGAGATGGTTTGGTCATGTAGAGAAAACGAATAAAGACTAAATTGTAAAACCAGTTTGTGAAGAAAGCATGAATGGGTTAAGAGGAAGGACAACATTAAGAAAGTTGTGGTTGAATGGAGTTGATGAGATCCTCAAAAGGAGAGATCTGAAAAAAATTAAAGAACAAGAACTGTTTGAAGCACTGCGTGGACAGAATGAAAGCAAGGATCTTTACAAGGATAGGTCAGATGTGAGGGCTCTGAAGCTGAAAAGGCAGTGCTACTTTTATCAATGCCTTCTTAAAGAAGCTATTATCTTTTTGCCGGATTGTGCAATAGCCCCACACTTCCAGGAAAATAAGCTTTTGAATTAAAAAACAGAAAACCTCCTCTACTCCAAAGCTGTGCTGAAATGTACAGCTGAAGAAGGAGTGGGGAAGGGGAATCTCAGCAATTGCACCATGGTTTCTGAGGGAGGAAGCAACATGTTCCAGAGAAGGGCCCAAGATTTGAGAGTGTGCAATCCAGAACTGGATGGGAAAGGGAGGAAACATTTTAGGGTAGCCACACCTTAGAATGTTCCAGGGCCTGTCTATTAGGTTAGAAGGTTATAGATTTAGTTTGGAAAGAATCTGTCTATTAGGTATAAGCAAATAAAAACTGGACTTTTTTGGATTTTATTGTGACGTCTTTGGGCTTGGTCTTCACAAAAGCTGCTTGTTGCATCCTTTCAGAGTCTCAAAGCAAACATTAATTTCTTTGGCTTTATAATTCTTAAGAGTATGTGTGTGTTAGAGGTGGGTTCCTACTGGTTCTATAGAGTAGGTAGTAACTCCGCAATGACGACACAGAGCCACTTCTTTTGTTTTTTATGTGGGCGCCGCCATCTTGGATTTCTTTTGCAATTTCTTTTCTTTTTTTTTTGCAATTTTTAAAATTTTGTGCTGGGGCTGAGAGCAGGGAAAGGAAAGATCAATTTGGGGGAGCAGGGCATGGGGCTGGAGGGCAGTGTTTTCCCCCTTCCTTGGGCACCTGCAGCCTTGGAGCAACTCCCGGCCCTTGCACAGTAAAGAAAAACTCCTCGCAAGTGCAAGAAGTTAATTGCCTCGACTCACGCCGATAAGTTTTTATTTACTGTGCAAGGGCCAGGAGTTGCTCAAAGATTCCGAGGCTGCAGGCGCCCAGGGAGTGAGGGGAGGGGGAAACGCTGCCCAACTGCTGCCTCCCGAAGCAACCTCGGAAGTTTTCAAGCTTGTCAGGAGAAGCTTTTTTTTAAAGAAAACCCTGAAAAAGCTGCAAGATCCGGAGCTGCTAGTCTCTGGTAAGATGCGCCTCTCGCACAGTGGGGCACAATTTGGGGGTGGCAGGTGGGGCAGGGCCGTGAGACATGCATCTTACCAAAGATTGCCAGCTCCACCGCATCTGTCTGCCATTGCGTGCATTGCTATAGGAAAGAAAAACATCTCGCAAGTGCGAGAGGTTCTTCATTGCCTCGCATCCACAGGAAGTTTTTCTTTCCTTTGGCAAAGTAGTTTCCATGGACGCAACGGCTGAGACATGTAATGGGGCTGGCAATCTCCGGTAAGATGCGCCTCTTGCAGTGGGGTGCAATTTGGGGTGGCAGGTGGGGCAGGGGATCAGGTGGTGAGAAGAAAGCTGCTTCATGCTTTCCCTCCATTGCCCTTCCCAGCTGAAAAGCCATGGCCAGCGGGCTGCGGTAACACAGTCACCCTCTTGACTGGGGGCCTGGGCGCATCCTTGGTGAAGCTGCCCCTGAGGTCCAGAGGGACGCCTTTCTCCTGCACTCTCATCTCACAGACGGGACCCGGTTCAGCGCACCAGCAGGAGTGGGGTATTCCGGCTGCAAGCATGGGGAAGGCCCATCAGAGGCGAGAAGGGGTGCTTTTCGGCCAAGAAGGGCAATGGATGGAAAGCCGAGATGACCACCGCCACCCCACGGTGTCCTGACCTGGATATGGGGCCGGAGTGTCTAAAAGTCCCAATTTGTTTTGGCCACCGTTTCAGTGTGCGTGGCTTGGTGGGGTGAGTATGTGTGTGTGTGATGTGACAGTGTGTGTGTGTAATGCCAGGTTGACCACGCCCACTCAGTCACATGACCATCAAACCACACCCACAAAATAAGCCACGCCCACAGAACCGGTAGTAAAAAAATTTAGAAGCCAACCCTGGTGTGTGTGTGTGTGAGAGAGAGAGAGATGGAGGGGGATAGGGGGGAAGAGAGAAAGACAAACAAACAGACACAGAGAGACAGACAAAAGACAGAGAATTGTATAATATTGTTACTCCTAAAGAGTACAGCAATGGTATGTACTTAGGTATTTACCGTTTTCCCCCAAGAATAATACAGGGTCTTATTTTCTTTTGACCCCTGAAATAAGCACTTGGCCCTATTTTCCAGGAGGTCTTATTACTTTTGAGGTGCAGGAGGTGGTGAGCATGGTCACCTCATGGCTACTGCTGTGTTTTGGGGAGAGCTTATTTTTGGGGGACGGCTTAGCACATGAGCTCAAAAGCCTGATTGGGCTTATTATCCTGGGAGGTCTTATTTTCAGGGAAACAGGGTATATAGGCAGGCAGGCAGGCAGGCAGGCAGGTAGATATAGAACCATAAACAATTTGCCCAGATTGCCTTCCAATCCAAATCCAACAGAAGAAAATAGAATCATTGCCTGGTGATCTGAACAATATTTGACTAGCATCATACTAGAAACATCCAGTAAGTTACTGCCAGAGCTCAACAATGGTTCATACATTTCTGAAAATACCCCTCTGGCTCAAGAGGCTTTTGTGGGTGCCCAGGGACTAGGGGAGGGTGGGGAATTCTTAATTGACTAAAATTGTTTTTTCCTTGTACAATACTGGATATTTACATATATTTCAAGTATGCAGAAACATCATAGGAATAATATTAAAATAGAATCTAATTTAGAATCTGATTAAATTTGACTGAATTTGATGTGTAAGACCAATTGTTAATCTTACTTAATGGTAAAATACATCTATACTTTTCATCTTGCAGTTTCTCTTGCAAACTCTTCTGCAAAAAATGTCAATACATTTATTGAAATAATTTAAAATGGCCTTATAATGAAAAAAAATTAACCCTGCTTTATTATTTTTCTTTTTAGGAAAAAGATGACACCTGGTATATGTAGTTTTCTTTAAACAAAATTGCATTTGCTAGAATTAATTTGTTTACATTTTTAAAAATTCTTTCATAGTGGTGATGGTATTCTTACCGAGTAAAGTCGGGGGAGAAGGGGGGGGAGAAATGTAATTTGTGGATATGTTGTGGCGAAAACGACTTTCATTAACTTTTTGGTGGCAGACTCTTCTGTAAATCATTCATTTTAAATGGAAAAGCAGCTAGTGATGGTGTAGAGCGGGAAGTCATTGAACGTTCTTCTTAATTAAGACTTAAAATGGCACTGCAAACTTTTGATGATTAATTGAAGCATGCGTCTGCCTGATGCATATTTAGTTATTATAATGTGATAATTTTATCTTGTTATACAGACAGATCCCACGGGGAGCATGATTTAACACTGTGAACACTGTGTTTATTGCATTGTTCATTAAGAAACGTACAAAGACTGGTAAACAATAAGGAGACAGTAATAACTGTCTCTACAACAGTTTAGTTTTGACCCATTTCCACCTATAAAGTTATAGGAAGTATAGGAGTATAGAAAATATAACTCGGAACGCCCTGAATAACTCTGAATAATAGAGGCAATCATTTTAGTTCTCCAACAGTAAGGAATTTGCATTGATATTACTGCTCTATTTACAACAGCACAGATGTTTATTGAGATAAACAGTGCAGATATTTTATTGTTTGTGTTTCCAAAACTGCATTTGCATTTTTTAACACATGCTGTTCTAAATATGTTTTTACAGCATCATAGAATAAGTGGTAGGTAACTAAAAGGATTTTACTCTGGTGTAGTTCATTTAGAGGATATTATTATGAAGATTTTATTTTTTTGGCTAAAGGTAAATAAACTTGTTCTAGATTTCAGGCACACAAAAATGATATTAGTAGTATCACTGGTTCTGAAAAACATCCAGAGTAATAATTTTAGATTATTTGTATTTTATAAACATCTATGATACAGGTAGTCCTCCATTTAACGATTATTTGAAGTTACAATGACATTGAAAAAAGTGACTTATGACTGTTCTTCACACTTACAACTGTTGCAGCAGCCCCATGGTCACTTGGCAACTGATTCATATATATGACGGTGTCCCAGGGATCATGTGATCCCCTTTTGCGATCTTCTAACAAGCAAAATCCAACAGGGAAGCCAGATTCACTTAACAACTATGTTACTAACTTAACAAATGCAACAATTCACATAGCAACTGTGGCAAGGCAAAACTCACTTAACAACGGTCTCACTTAGCCACAAAAAAATTGGGGCTCAATTGTGATAATAAATCGAGGACTACCTGTAGTTAGAACCAGGATAACTGAATACCTCCTGTTCATTTCAACACATAAACATGATATTTTACGATGAAGAACTTTATTGTTGGAATATTTTTTTCTTGGAAGATAAATTACTATGGACATATTATTTTATAAAGAAAGTCAGGCTGCTCTGAAATATTGTGTAGATTTACAGTTTCATTGAAAATTTGTCTTTTTTGTAAATGATAAAAAATTCCAGATTCACTCCAGTTGTGGTATGGATTTAGAACTTGTTCCTGCCATTCATAATATTTGTGTCAATTGTTAATCATGCTTGGATGCTTAGGGAAAACAAAAGGGAAAAAAGTGGGCCCAACCAATTACAAAATGTTGCTGGTTGGTCTTGGTTGTTTGAGATCAGCTAAAGATTTTTCTAGGACATTCAACATTCTGTGGCCACTGCTACATAGCAAGATTTTAAATTATTATTTCTGCAAACTTTGAATTTTTCTTAAGCCTGCTAATATATTCTAATGCTTGTCTAGCTACAAGTGATAATCCTTGGCAGGATTAATTAATTATTATAAGATAATACATTTTATATAGTGCACTTTCTCCTTCTCTTATCTATAATAAATACAATAATTTACCATGAACAGTGACTATGTGTCACTGATACCATTTAATAGAATAGAATAATAATAGTTGGAAGGGACTTTGGAGATCTTCTAGTCCAACCCCCTGCCTAAGCAGGAAAACCTGCACCAGTTCAGACAAATGGTTATCCAACATCTTCTTAAAAATTTCCAGTGTTGGAGCATTCACAACTTCTGGAGGCAAGTTGT
>JANHFT010002701.1:67278-79142 GCA_032467955.1 Pseudoxenodon macrops | reverse complement strand
CACGGACCAGAACTGGCTCCATGACGTCACCAGCGGCTTACTACCTACTCGGTAGAACCGGTCCGAACCGGTAGGAATCCACCTATGGCCATTACCTATGGAACTATTAGGCCATAGTTGTTCAGAGACGTTTGCATAGCTAAGAGTACTAAAATAAAGGCACATTCAATCATTTTTTTAAATGTACTTAAATCTCCTTAGTAATAATTACTTCAACACAGAAGCACAATATTTCAGGAACTGACTGTTGCCACCAATATAACCTTAATGGGGCTACCTAGCAGAACAAAGTTATCAGAGTGTTATGTTCAGTGAGCAGCTCATTGTCCATCTGTTGCAATCCAATGCCCTAAATATGAATCAAATGCTCATGTCCACATAATTAGCAGGTATCCAAGCCAATTAAAAGGCTTGTAAAGTTAAAATTCTCAGTGCTACACCATATTACATCAGTTGTTTTGTGACATTACTGATTACATAGATCCGAATGTACTACTAATGACTTACTTTGCTCCTGGAATCAATGAGCTATGCAGTACACATCAATTGCAATCAAAAATGCATAATATAATGTCCACATTGTACTCATTGGTGTCCTATAATAAAATCTAAAATGTTAGATGGAATGATAAGGATGAGATACTTCATAATTATAAGGGTAGATACCCATTACACTTATCTTTATGGTCCATTCTCTGTAATCCTTTCTTCTTTTAGAAAACTATGGGAAAAGGATCTGTCACTCATTGGCCTATTCTGTAAAATAATGCATCTGAAATTTGATGGCAGCCAATTTTGGTCTGTCTGTCTGTCTAGCTAGCTAGCTAGCTAGCTAGCTATCTCTATCATCTACCAGTATTGAGAGCATTCTTTGATTTTAACCTTATTAGAAAAGTCAGAGAAGTAATTTTTCAGACAAATTAATTCCCTTTAATTTTTACTTGTTTTATTGTCCCGTCCCCCCCACACACACACAGAGTGGGAGCTAGTACTTGAAAGGATAGCTGAGCTCTAGAAGCACATTGACTTCACACAACACACTAAACCTCATAAACCTAATTAAAAAACACGGTTGCTAGGTTAACATAACATGTTATGCCTACGCAAATCAGTCATAGTATGGTTTAACAGGATGCCTGTATTCACATAGCAAGTGTCTGGGTTTTTAAAGCAAACTGAACCATAAAGTACCCAGTTCTGTTTAATCTAATCTATCATGTTTTGCAATTCCAGGGACTTACCTGCTGTTGAGGATTTCAGAAAGCATATTCTAAATTGCAGGTGGAATTTTTTTGATTTCCAAACAAGTTCTTGTGGACTCTGTCCCTAAAGTAATCTTTAAGGGGGGTTGCAAGGGCAGCAAATGAAAGAGTTAACAAAAATGGAAGGTTTGCAAAAGTGATAAAAAGGGACATTTGAAACATATTGGAGGCTATTTAAGAACAACATATTAGAGGCACAGATGGTCTGCATACCTCTGAACAAAGAAAAAGAAAAAAAGAAAAGAGTAAATATGCCATAGTAAAACTCAGAAATTCATAAGGGATATTGTCAATTTAAATCACACCTCTTGAGAAAAATTTGTTACCTGCTACTGTGACAAATAACACCCATAAATGCAGAAGCTAAAATAAATTGTATTGTAAAATGCTCTTTTTATTGCTTTTTAGCTTTGGCCAAGTTCCAAATCACTTTGCAGTCAGTGTGATTTTGCTGTCTGATCATCTTTGTTGCATCTCTGTATAGCTCTTTTTTTAACCCAACAGTTTCATTTAAGGGTATAAGGTTACTTCCTTCTCAATCACCTTTCTCAGTAATTAAAAGTTGTGTCCTGTCGATTTTTACATAGATTTCCTAAATCAAGAGAGTGGATTCTTCAGTAGAGCTTTTAAACAGTACCTTATTCAGGCTGTGAGAAAGATATCTCACCTACAGTGCAGTTTTCTATCAAAAGATCATTAAGATTATATTAGATGGTAATAATATCTACACGCATACAGAAGCATGTACACACTTATTGGCCCATGGATGGGATTAGATGCTTTCGTTGACTATTCTGGTCTCTTGGCAACTCATAATTGAACCAAAGATGCTACTCAAATATGATTTTAAAATGTATTTAATTAATTATAAAGTATTTATGACATCATTATAAAATCATCTTGAATCTTGTTCACTCATGTATTACAATTATTATATTGTACTATTACTATAAGGTTTTGATAATTTTGCTATTATTATTGCTATTAAGAGAGATTATTTTGAGTTTTGAGCCCAGGCTAAGATTGTGGTTTACAAAAATACCCCCTCACCCTTAATTCTCAGGAAGCTAGAGGAGGGAGGAAGGGAAGTACATTGAGTCTTGTAAGATTCTCTTATTATAATTGCAGTAGTAAACAGCTTTAGATCTGCATGGTATCTCTTTCTTAATCTGGTCTGGTAGGAATAACAGTACATTATCTTTGTTTACTATATAGGTCAATGATGAGTAACCTTTTTGTCATTGTGTGTTGAAAGGGCATGCACACGCGCACATGCCAACACCCATAATACAATGCGTGCATGATACCATCCTGCATGCCCTGCGCAGGTGCGCACGACCCCCTGTGCTTCCCCCACGCATGCACGCTTGCCCCCTGTGCTCCCCTAGCCCCCATGCATGTGTGTGTGACACCTCCTTTGTGCCCCATTTTGGGCCTAGTAGGCCTCCCTGCATGTGTGCATGACCCCCTACATGTGCACATGTCTACCACATGCGACCTGCCCCTGGCAGAATCCTAAAAATCAGCTGGCCGGTGGGAAGTGCGCGTGCATGCACGGTGGAGCTGAGCTGGGCGACGGCTTGCATGCCATAGGTTCGCCATCATGGTCTTTGCAGTTGAAATAAATATGAAAAATAAAATAATATTGATCACAACCCTTATAAATCTAATGCAAAATCCATTTTATTGGAAGGCAAAAAAAGAAATGCCATAGTAAACATTTTGTTGCTTGAAGTCTCAGCAGGAATACTTTCCATTCCCAACTGTCTGGATTCCCTCTGCTGTCTAGAAGACACTTTAAACAACACACTGTTTACAAGCTGCATTTCATACAATGGCCGTTAGCCCTTAGGAAGCAGTTGCCACAGAAACCCAGCAGAAAACAATTAGTCATATGACTAAAATATTTAAAACATATTTAAAATAACCCAAGTCATCTGTTCAATATGCTTCCCCCCCCTTCTGCATGGCATTGCAAGAGGCGATAAAGCCGTGTGCTTTCAAATGCAAATAAATGTCCAAATGTATTAGATTCATAATGTATTCCCTCTGCAATGATCTAGACAGGTAACAAAATATTTTACAATGAACAGTTTACAGCTTGCATTTTCGTCTTGTTGACAGAGAACAAATTATCATTATGATGTTCAGATGAGGATCAAGTTCCAAATAATCTCAAAATATCTTGCATTGATTATGGTTGCTTTTCCTAATGTTATGACGGTACTGTCCAAATGTAGAAGCATTTGTTGAGCTGGGAACCTACAACATTTACACAAACCCATGGATTCTTTGTGGAACGGCAGCAGGAAAACCTAGCCTCCATTCATTCACTTCACAGGATCTCCAGTGTTTTTTTAGATGACTCTATCTTGCAGCATAATGCTATCCATGAAGGCTGCTTTAATGCAATTGGGACAGCCATCTGCTTATTGGATCATTTGCTGCTGGATCAGCAGTAAGTTAGCTACCCATAATTCAGCTAGGATAAGGCAGTTCTGTCATACTAAATATAGTCTGACCATAGTAACAACTTTACAAAATGTTAGACTTCCTTTACAATGGGATGATTATTTTGAGGATACCGGTAGTCTTCAATTTACGACCACAATTGAACCCAAAATTTCCATTGCTAAACAAGGTAGTTGTTAAGTGAGTTGTGCCTCACTTTGCAGACTTTTTTTTGCCACAGATGTTAAGTGAATCACTGAGGTTGTTAAGCGAATTTGGCCTCTCCCATTGACTTTGCTTGTCAAAAGCCAGCTGGGAAGGTTACCAACTGTGATCACATGACCCTGAGACAGTGCAACTATCATAAGCACACTCAAGTTGCCTTCATTTTGATCACGTGACCATGGGAATGTTGCAACGGTTGTAAGTGTGAAAACTAGTCATAGGTTACTTTTTTCACTGTTGTTGTAACTTTGAACCATGGTGGCGCAGTGGTTAGAATGCAATTCTGCAGGCTAATTCTGCTAATTGCAGAAAACTGGAAATAGTTTTCACCAGCATTTCAACAAGTACTGTACATGAACCATATTTGCAAAGATACAGTTTTTTCCTCCCATTTGTTTTAACCAGTAAAATAGTAGTTTTGTTAAGTGGGAGATTAGGAACATCTTTGCATATGTAGTCTTTGCTGTTTAGAAACACTGCACAGCTATGCAGTCTTCCAATGGCAGCTGTGGATAAGAGTAAATCATTATTTTCTTTCTAGTTCTATATGTGTTGATCAGAAACAGGAGTAAAAGGATTTTTTTCCCTTGCACTGTTTCATCATTTTAGGGCTTGTGGACAGTTTGGTATCCCATTGGTGAGAACTTGGCTTCAGTTGCCTGTTATTATTTCACACATTTTTAAAGGGAAGATGTCTTGGTGGTTTTGCAATGTAGCAATTGTTCAGATTTCTTTTCTGCATAAGATTAAACAGACGCGTACAGCATGAATTAAAAATGTGCAAGGTGGGAGTACTAGCAATTTATTATTTTCCGCTTTTGTGTGCAGGGATGGTGAGAGGATTTTCCTCTAAGAGCAGTACGGTAGTAGCTCTGGATGGTGCCATAAAAGAAGATTTTGTTTTGTTCTACATTTTCTCAGTCTTTTGTGGCAGAAGGAAGTGAAAACAATTTGCAAGTTAGCTTCAAAAAGCTTTTGAGTAGTTAGGGAATGTGGAAATGTCCAAGAATGTGGTATAAGTAGGTATAAATTGCCAGTTTGTTTGTTGATAAAAAGAAAAGGAAAATGGATTATCCAAAAAAGAACAAAAGATGATACTTTATATAAAAATGTTTGTACTAATGTAGATGGAAATGTAGCTACATATTATTACAGTTGCCACTCAAAAGAAACCCGAGGATTCTGGACTAAATCCAGATTTATGCTCTGCAATAGAACAGTGGTTTCTTCTCCTCTACTGCAAGCACTCCAGACATACAGATGTAGCATACATGATTGGTTTTTTCTCTCTCTCTCTTCTGCCATCCCTCCCACCTTTATTATTTTTTACAAATAACTCAAACGTATCTCACACACTTTCCTGCTCCTATTTTCTCCATAACAACAACCCTGTGAGATGAGTTGGGCTGAGAGAGAGTGACTGGCCCAGACTTTTGTGGCTAAAGTGGGACTTGGACTCATCTTGCTTTCTAGCCTGGTGCCAGACCAAATTGGCTAAATGAAGAATTCCTGCTATTTTCCTCATTCTGTTACCTTCCATATTTAGTAGGACCTTGCAACTGATGTTTTCATGGGTTGGAATGGCTAAAGAAATTGCGGTGGACAAATTTGCATCCATCATCCTTATAGTAACATTTTGAACAGCATACATAAACTTACAAAATAAATGTCTTTTTTTAATATGGACTATCCAAACCTGTCAATAGTCACTGTCCTAATTACAGACTTTAATAGAAAATCTATTAATGACTTAAATGGGGTGTATTAGAGCAAGATACAAGCAAAAAATCAGAATATTGAATAAGAAAGTAACAGTTAAGAAAAGACTCTGAGAATGGCTATAAAGAGTAATATTTTTTTTCTTTTCAGTATTTATTTCCTTGAAAAGAGTCTTTACAGAATACTGTGAATAAATTACTGATCTCCTAGTGCATTAATGCATGCCTAACAAAGCAAGCAGCAACAACAATAATCTATGATGCATGCTTATGAGACGGAAAAAATAATTGTTTGAGAGTTAAATACTTCTTTTTTTTAAAAAAATTACAGACTTTTGAGATACTGCTGAACAGGAAAGATCTGGAGAATATAGTGGTAAAATTATATAAAAATGGAACTATTAAGATAATTGGCTTTAAAACATTTGATAGTCTTGGCTAAATTGCATTACTATTGGTAAAGATGCAAAACACCTGACAGTTCTGAGGTCCTGATGTCTCACTGTGCGAATGAATCTGGTTGTGTTATGTAAGCCCTAAATATGCAGAGTTTTCACAGAGTGTGTTAAAATCTAACAGTAATAAAAACAGGGCTTAAACTCTGACTTTGCTATAGTTAAAATGATTTACAGTCAATTCTTTTGAGAGAGGGCAAACTTCTACAAAGTCACTGCAGAAATAATGTGAGAACAATGGCTATAAAAATATAAGGTATTATTGTTTTAATACAGCTGAATCAGTAGTGGGTTATAAATTCAATTGCTACCGGTTCGCGCTCACATGTGAGGCTTCTGCGCATGCACAGAAGCATCCAGGGTAGATGGGCGGAGCCTCCTGCCACCGCCACTACCGGTTCATGGATCCGGTCTGAACCAGTAGCAACCCACCGCTGAGCTGAATGTTTGACTAAAGAGCTTTAATAATCACTACCATAATGTTTGAGCAGACACACACAAAAAAGCTTTATTAAGAAGTATTAATGGGTCTTCTTTCTTTGAAAAAAAATCAGTGTTCATTCCTCAAGAATTTATTTAGAAAGCAATAGTGGTCCATAATTTTGTAAAAGATAAGTGATTTAAGAATTTGGGCATAGCAGATTTTAACAAAAAAAGAAGTGAGCAATGATTTTTTTCAGTTTCACATTTCTTTGTATGGTCCTGTTTATTAGGAAAAGTTGAGGAAAAGGTTAGGAACCCCAGTAGGAATGGGAAATGTTGATGAAAAATTGTGTGATATGATATACCTCTGTCAACAGAAGCAGTTCAAGCAAAGGAGGATTGTTTTTCAGATAGATGATTGGTTACCATAGTAGTTGAGAATACCTGTCTAATTATAATATCAGCTTGATGGAGTGAACCAGGGATGCCTGGACTCAGGCTTTGAAGCCCAATGGGAAAATATTTAAAATTTTTACTTTACAAAATTTTACAAAACAACCTAAGACGCCTTTCTAAGCCCCCTATAATAGCTGTAATTTACACTCTGTGTGAACCAAGCATTTTAAAACAAAGCTGCGCAAACTATGTGGATATAAATGCAGCCAAAATTGATGCTTTGCCAGCTGGAGCAAAGAACAAACAAAAGGATTGTAAACTAATATATGACAGTTTTATTATCTTTGACTTTTAAGCAGTATATATTATAGCAGATCACATGTCAATATAGTCAGATTAAAAAGTACAGTAACATATTTCTTTGCTTCAGTACAGCAAATCACATTTTACCTACTTTCCTAATACATGTCTGAAAACACATTTAAATTTTCCATGCTCAGAAGAAACAGTTGTCATAATAATTTACCAGGAAGTTTATTGTCTGTCACTTTTCATCATCAAGTTATTCAGAATAGTACTACAAGCATAAAGAATTTAAGCCCAAGTAGTCAAGTTCTTATTGTTCTTTGGTATTTTTAATGCTCTTTTTTTTTTTAACGCGATCTACACAGATTCCAATGTATTTATTTAATACATAAAGGATTTCTGTAAAAGTAGAATTGCTGGGTCAGGCTACCTACTTGTCAGTTTTAAAAGCTCTTTGTTTTAATCTAGTTTTCTGAAATACGACAAATTACATTTTCTATTAATATCTTCGCTTAATGAATTTAATTACAATAAAAGCTTCCAGGAGGCTGCATTTTGATAGCTGTCCAAAATCTGTTTGATCCGAAACACCCGGACAGAATAATTATTAGGGCTTTGTGAGCTATTTTATACTATCTAAGGAAATCTAGCTTGTACTTTCACTGTTTCATTCAGGAGCAATATGAATTTCCTAGCGCTGTCAGATAAGGACATTTTCTCCCTCTGTTTCTCAAAATTATACAACATTGATGATCTACATGTTATGCTTTTGTGTGATATTGTTACATCTTTCTCAAAGAGATTATTTTTATACATACAGTATTCCTTTTTGAAGGACAAATCTAATTGGTCTTATTCTAAGCAAATGTCTTCATCATCATCTACCTATTTGACAATATTGCCTGGTCCTGGAGAAAACAATGATGTGATTTTCACAGCTCTCCAATCATGCCAGCCAAGGCAAAACATTATGGAATAGTTATTATTTTGATCTTTTTCAAGACAGTACTGTTCTCTCCTTTTGATCCCTGCAAGCTGAAATAGGCAAGGAATCTAATTTTATTAGATTTAGCATTTTTCAAGGGAAGTGCAGCATCTTTTGAATATACTCTGTGAAGCCATGAAGGAGCTGATTGAAAGCTTGGCAAGGCAGCCTTGAGGTCCTCCAGAAGTCACCTTGACATGCATGTACTACATGTTCAGAAGATACCTCTGTTGGAATAGGCAGGAATATGACAATCCAAGGATAAGGCTTTATTTCTAGGGTCACCTTATCCTCTAACAAATCACTACGGCACGTTCACTGTAATTTACTTATAATTAGCATAGCGGATATGTGTATTTTAGGATAAGGATTCCATCTGATAAAAAGCAGCATCTCATGCAGCAATTATCAAAGAATATCATATAAATGAAGCGGTCTGCAGAATCACAGGGGATTGTGGATCTGATTTTTATTTTTGTATATTGGCATGCCACTTACATGGCTGCCCTGAATTCAGTGGGAAGTTGAATATCTGTGGGCCGATTTAAGCAAAATATGTGAGCCAATAATTTGCCAGAGAATGCACAAATTCACTGTGTGTAGACAATATTGGCAATATTTTTTATTGTCTTGACATCCCCCCCCCCGGCTAAGGAAATTATAAATAGAACAGCTGTATCCATGTAAGCCTAGTTGTGTTCATACTTCACTAACCTATACAGTTAAATAAGCCAAATAATAAATTAATGTTTGTAGCTCGCACATCAGTTCTTTTATGTTTTCAGGGCTAATTATAGAAAATATGAGATAAGCAGATGAGCTCATTTGTGAATGGCCTTTAAAAAGAAGTAGTTGATTTTAATGTTTGTTGTTTTCTGGGTAGTTGCATTTGTATGCACCAAAAACAAAATTGCTTACACTACTTTTATAGTTGCCTTGGTATTTACTTTTTGTGCAGCTACTGTTTAATTTTACTATTGGTTTTCTGTACGCCATTTCATATGTTTTCAATTTTAAAATATTTGTAGCAGGGGTGGGTTCTAACTTACCTCGCTGCTGGTTCGCTGCCTCCCACACCGTGTGGGCGCGCCTTGTGGACATGCGCAGTACAAAAAAAAATTCAACTTAAAAAAAGGCTGAAAACAAGATGGCGATGCATGCGCAGTGATGGAAACTTGGCTTCTGCACATGTGCAAAAAAAAATAAACCTGGAAAAAATTCAGAAAAAAAAATCCCCCCCCCCAAAAAAAGAGGGCAGCGTTCCTGGACCAGAACTGGTTCCATGATGTCACCAGTGGCTTTCAAATGGTTGAATTCCAATATATCTCCAAACTTCTCCATAGTCAACTCTCGTAACATTGTGTCAGTAGCATCAAAGAGCATTTCCTCCTCAGTGATGGTCAAGGTCATGGATAAGCAACTTTTGCTGAGTTGAGCCTTGTACTTAGTGGCATACATTCCCAGCAGACTGAGAAAAAATAGCATTAAATGTAATGCATACTTTTTAGATATTTATATATAAAAATAATATTTAAATCAATTTAAGATTAAATGACTAACAGGATTATTCTTGATTTATGTATTTGATTTTTTTTTTACAAATTACAATATGGTGGCCACTTGCTTTTGAGTTTCAGTCATGTAGGCAGACAAGGTCTTGTCTACATGACTGTAATATACCATAAATTTAGGCTTCAGTTATATATAACTAATTGATTCATTGAGCATATTTAGACAACACAGTGAACTATCCTAAACTTTCTTTAACGGTTATTTAAGTATCAATTGATTATCTACCAACTTAGATAAGCAAAACCAAATTAACACAAATACAAAAGGAAAGAGAACTGCTATAAGCAACATACAGCTTAGCAATAAAATACCTTGCCAGAAGCATAAATAGGAATGAAATGGTGTGCAGTTTGAATCAATATATTTTGTACAGTTATCTAGCTGCCCAGCTCACAATACAGTGAGTCTAGGTAGTGAACAACGATTAAAACAAAAACACACTGTAGAAACATAAAAAACAAACATGAACATACACATAAGATGAAAAACTTTATACTTCTAGTTTACGTTTGGAACCATATCAGCCAAAGGGGCTCATTCAAACTCCCAGACCCAAAGGTTTTCCCCTTGTGGATAAGTATATTGATTTTTTGTTTTCCAAACTATGTCATTTAAACAGTGGTGAAATCTTAAAAAAATTCCCTACTGGTTCTGTAAGCGTGGCTTGGTGGGTGTGGCTTGGTGGTTATGTGATTGGGTGAGCTCAAAAACCAACTTTCACACAAACAACACAAAAGCCACACAACTGACTCACACACAATGCAAAAACACACAAAATGGCCCCTACAACAACAAGAATGAACCTCACAGAGCCACAAAGAGCTCAAAACCCAACTATCACACTTTGCACAAAAATAACACAAAAACTACACAACTGACTCCTACACAACTGACTCACACACACAATGCAGAAGCAGCTGGGCTTCACACAAAATGTCCCCTGCAATAAGCACGAGCCACACAGGGCGAATAGTTAGTTTTAAAAAAAAATGCTTTTAAAAAGTTTTTTTTTAAAAACTTTCCCACATTCCTCCCTCTCAGCTGATTGCCAAAGACAGCTGAGAGGACTTTTAAAAAACTTTTTAAAGCCTTTTTTTACTTCCAGTTGGGCGAATAGATAGTAAAAAAATGCTTTTAAAAAGTTTTTAAAAAAGGTTCATCAGCTGTGACAATCAGATGTGGGAACCTTTTTTAAAAAAAAACTTTTTAAAAAGCATTTTTTTTACTACAGGTTCTCCGAACCAGAAGCATTTATTACTACCAGAACCGGCATCATTTCATCCCTGGTTCCCAGGCTGTTTTATAGGGGAGGGGGTGTGGGTTCTCTTCTCTTGGAAGCTTCTCTTGGAAAAGAAAAGATCAGGTGGTCTTCCTTATACACTCATGTCTCGATCCTGGGTTCAAGGAGATGCATGTGAAAACGTGCGTACGTGACGCTCTCTGTCCTAACTCCCAGAATTGTGCTCCCTCTGCTTTGTGTGCAGGACTGTCCGCAGCTGCTGAGGGCCAGCAAGATCTTGGTCCCCGTGGATGTTATCAAGCCCATCACTCTGAAGGCCAAGAATTTACCCCAACCGCAGTCCGGCCAACGGGGCTACGAGTGCATCATCACCATCCAAGGCATGGAGAAGAGGGTGCCGGCCCTGAGGTTCAACAGCTCCAGTGTCCAGTGCCAGAACACTTCCGTGAGTAAGCGCCCTCCACCAGGGAGGAGGGAGGAGCGGCTCTGGGGGGGGGACACGGGCCAGAGGGCAGCTGGGACTGTGAGGGGGTCAAAGCCCAGGGAAAACGTTTCATTTAGCAATAATACAAGGTATAGAGAAGTAGAAAAATAGATGATAGATGCAGAAGTAGGTGGGTGGGTGGAGGGAGACAGGCAGACAGACAGAAATAGATGATAGACAGAAAGAAATAAGGGATGGATGGACGGACAGATGGACGGACAGACAGGAATAGATAATAGATAAGTAGACAGACAGAAATAAATAAATAGGAGATAGATGGATGGATAGATAGATAGATAGATAGATAGATAGATAGATAGATAGATAGATAGATAGATAGATAGATA
>JANHFT010002701.1:53574-66421 GCA_032467955.1 Pseudoxenodon macrops | reverse complement strand
TCTGCCTACCAGGTATTCATCTGGCTAGCGTCCTTAGTCTGGTCAGATTCAGCACATTATTTTATCCCCTGGTTAGGACTGAAAAAAAGCTTCTAAGGCTTCTAAGCTGATAGAGAGAAGCAATGAAAAAAGCCTGCAAAGCTCAGAAGATCATTAGCATCTGGTTAGGGCTGAAAAAAAGCTTCTTTGGAGAGAGTGGCAATGAAAAAAGCTTGCAAAGATCGCTTCACTCTTGACTCGCCTCATTAGGTCTGAAAGCTTTGAAAAAGCTACATTCGGAGTCTAAGATGCACCCAAATTATCAGCCTCTTTTAGGGGGGAAAAGTGCGTTTTATACTCCAAAAAATACGGTAATACTTCCTTTATTGGGTAACCCTTCAGTATCTTGTACTTGAGGTACTATAGTGGACAATTTTCCTGCATCACCTGTTGAGTGGAATGGCTTCTGTTTTGCAAGAGCACAAAATCAAAGTTAAAACAAGGCAGTACTGTGGATGGCTGGTAGAGTCTGGCAAAGTGATTTTTCACTGGACATTTTAGTATGCCCTAAAAAGATATTATTGTCCGTGAATGAAATTTTACTAGAAAGTAGATGTCACTAAAATTAATACAGGTTACAAGGTAACGTGGTTGGAACTGAGATGATCCACTGAGTCATTTCTCCTGAAAATTTGAACTGAAGCCAAAGTCTGAATATATATCTTAGAATTTTAAGGAAGTAGTTTTTGTCACAGTCATTGATGATCCAGCTGCTTAATTATACACATACTACTTTTTATATCCATTGGATGAACTGTATAAAAATATATTACAGCATGTTTTCCATTTGCTGTATAAAACGTAATGACAATAGCATTGCCACTGTATGCTAATTAGGCTGTGGAACAGGACGTGGTCTGCTCAACTGCTCGTGACAAAATCGTGTTATATGCTTATTGGAAGGGAAGTTCATAAAATATTTACCCAGAAACAACTAGAGTTCCAAACTTTTGAAAGACCTTGGCATCTACAGGGCTATTTCACAATTTGATAAAAAGGGAATATTTCTCTAGAAAATAATACACTTCAAGAGAGATTCAAAGTAGCATCTAAATCTATACTTGTCTTAATTATCTGAATAGAGCAATTGATACTTGGCATAATCATTAAATATAAAGTAAAATCCGGGACTAAAAACAGCTGAATTAGAAGCTGAATTGCCAAATGCTCCCTCTCTACTCCACACAAAAGGTTCCAAAAAACCCCATCACCTTTTCAGCAGGTTAAAAAATGATGTAGTTGCTTTCATTTTATTTTTTGTTCATGTAACCAAGGGTGAGATTTAGTGAGATTCTTCTACAACCAAACTCTCATTGACTGATGAATATTAGGAAAGTTGCTTTGCTTTGTTTTGTTTTAAAGGCTGTGTGGATGTGGACTGTGACAGCCATAATTTCTGAAAGCAGTTTTTTAAACATGCCAAGCTGAGAAATGGTTATTCTAAGACTGTTAATATCCTACATTTATTTTGCTCTATGCTTCACATTAGATCAAACATGTACAGTATTTGTAATGTATCGTTATATAGTATACTATAGTTATAAATTCTATAGTTCCCGCATCTGTGATCTTAAGGCGTATATTTACCAATCCAATTCATCATAAAAAGCAGTTTGTCATAAACCTCCTGTTAATTACGTTTGTTCGTATACTTGATTATTTAGCCCCTTATACTCACTAACATAGATACTACTGTCATTTTCCCAATTGTATCAGGGGAATTACGAGTTAATGAATGTTCCATTATGTAAACTTCTATGCCTTTAGGTTACAAAACTAAGATAAAGGCCACAAACGATTATGAATGTTTGAGGACATGCATAAATTTAAGGAAAAAAATTAGCATAGTAAATTAAAAACCTGGTCAGTTAAGCCCTCATTAACCTCATTAGCTCATAATTGCCCACACTGCTGCATTCTGGACCAATTGATTTTCCAAGTGGTCTTCAAGGACAGCCCCATATAGATCATGCTGTAATATTTGTTCTGGGAGGTAATTAGAGTATGAGGGAGTGTCAGGGTTATCTATGTTTTATTTCTGCTATTGCCTATATTTCACTCCTGTCATTCATGATTGAAAATATTGTCATTCTTATTATACATCTACTAAAACTCTCACATTTGCTTGTTTGTAACCTTCAGTTGGGCAAAATTGGAAAGTATAGGACAGTGATGGCTAAACCTTTTCTGCTCGGGTGCCAAAAGGACGCGCATGAGCCCATACCCATAAGGCAATGCCATAAGAGCATGTGCATGCTGCTCTCCTGCTGCCATTCTCCACGCATGCGCGCAGGCCTCAGTGAAGCCTCCTGACTTCCGGTTGGCCTGTTGTGCCGTTTTTTGCTCTCCCCAGGCTTCAGGAAGGCTTCCTAAAGCCTGGGGAGGGTGATAACGACCTCCTCCGCTCTCCGGAAGGCCAAAAATCAGCTGGCCAGTATGTGCGTACATGCTGGAGCTGACATAAGGCAATGCCTTGCGTGCCCTCAGATATGGCTCTGTGTGCCACCTGTGGCATGCGTGCTATAGATTCACCATCACTGGTATAGGATAACAGTTATTAAACCAAGGTAATTATAGTGGGCTAACTTATTGGGATCTATGACTGATGGAAATGAAATTTGGGGAAGTTTTGGCTCCTTCAATGCCACCATACTTTCTGATTATATTTCTTAGAAACCTGTAGGTTGCGTGGCACAAGGGAAGATGGGGAACCTTGAGGAAATACCAGGATGAGAAACAGGGGTGTAGTTTTCCTTGCGGTCCACAGTTCCCCTTTCTCTTGGGAAAATGGCAGACAATCCTGTGGATCAGCCAAGGACAAAGAAGAGTGATTTCTGAACTCCCTGCCAGTTTCCCACCACCATGTCACTGGGGAAGCCAGGAAGAAGTTGGAAATTGCTTCAGTTCCCACTGCTTCCCCCTCCTTTCAGAGATATTTCTCTGAATGATGATGCAAAAAAATCATGGTTTGTCTAGTTCAGGGGTCGGCAACCTTAAACACTCAAAGAGCCACAAAGGCCCTAACTGGAAGCCCCCCGTTCAATTCTGGAGCTAACAGGAATTCTGGTTCTTCCCACCATAGTGTCTTCTCCTAGTGCGGCATCCTTTTTCCTCTACCTATCCTAACCGAAACCCTATCAATTATGAAGTTGACTGGCAACAGGGAGCCATTCCAGAGGGATGAAAGAGCCAAATGAGGCTCCAGAGCCACAGGTTGCTGACCCCTGGTCTAATTTGTCAGTAAAAATTATTGGCCAACTTGTTCTAGTTGTTGAAGTTATTATAGTTTTGTGGGAATAGAAGTGAAGAATCTGAGACACAATTTGAATCTTTTATTTACATTCTTATACCTGAAAGCCATGCATTATTTTTATGTGAATTGCTACTTTTTGTTGTCCTTCTAAAGGAGGTTAGTTAATAAATGCTACAGAAAAACTTCCATATGATACGAACTTGGTTAGCTGATTCTGGATTTTTGTTTTCTGTTAGAGATAAGAATATGTCATAAATAAATTTAGAGTTACCATTTTTGACTGTGTTGCTCTTCACAGAAGGTATTACATTTTGTATACCTTTGTAATATAGCTGCATTTTGAAATAAAGTAAAATGTATAAGTATAAAATATGCATTAAATATTACACCATATTCTTCCCACCAGATTAAAAAGAGTAGTGTACATTTTTCTGTAATATTCCACAATCAAAAAGCTGCCAGAAGAAACAAAAGAAACAACACAAAAATGGTACTTCATAGGCCAAAAACTATTGTGGTTTCTACAAAGCTAAATTAATCCAAATTATAATGACATTTACAGAGATAATTTGATGTCCTTTCCCAGTTTAACAAAATTCTCCCTGATTCTTTTTTCTTATGATTGGGAATGTCCATTTAACAAACAGTAAGAATAATAAAATCAGCGAGGCCATTGCTATGAAAAGCAGCTGAACATTTAACATACAGGAAAACTGAATACATAAATAAAGTTCATTCCCAAAAATTCATTAATGTTTGCAAGAACGGTAATCATCTCTAAATTTTGGGCATATTTCAAAAGTGCAGATTGGGCTTTTCTCCCTGCGGTGTGCCTTTTCGGTGAATGTGATGCACCACAGTTGTAGCCTCATTTAAAGTAGCAACTGCAATTTAAGTTGATAGACTATGTAAGCCTATGACAATCTGCAATACTAAACATGTTTATCTGCAATTAGTTTTACTGAAACCAGTGGACTGCATCATCCACACAAAAATAATGTGTTTATAACTTGGGAATTAGTTACATCTGATAAAGTAGATTGGTCCAAAGCTTAAGTGCAGAGCTTTCTAAAAAATATTTTGTCCTTCCTTTAAAATATATACCAGGTGAATCATTTTTGCTATTGCTACTTATTTTGTTTTAAAGCCTACCTTAAATATCTTAATATTATTTATGATTGCCTCAGGAAAGAGAGGGATTTTACAAGGGATTTTACGTACAACCTGTACATTTAATAGTAATGTTATGATAAACCTCATTACTTTCTCAGCTCTTAACCACAGAGAGAAGGAGAACAGTGCTGGAAGTACCGGTAATAAAGGAGAATAACTGTAACTTGGGATTCAAATGAAGGGTCTTTGGTGTTCTCTGAGCTTGGTTGTTTTCGTGCAGACAATGATGGTGCACTGATGATGTTGCCTAGTTTGGGTAATGAAACATCTGCAAGAAAACATCTGCAAGAAAGCTCACCAAGGACCTCTCAGTGCTGAAAGTCAGCAAAAAGAACAGACATCCGGGCCTTTAAAATCAGATGAAGATTTTTTTTTAAATGTGGCTTTCTACTGCAATGAGAAGCAGCACTTAGTAGTTTCATTGTTATGATGAAATTTTTCTTGATTGCTGAATTCTGCAACATGACAATATTACAAATGATAATTCTTATTATAAAGAAATTAATTTTCAAAAAGCAAGGAAGATCAGTGCTACATTCCCAGCTTTGCAGTGAGTGAATATAGAAAACATTTCCTAGAATCATATTTTTTTTGCTGACTCCTGGAGGAAGGGGCAAGAATGTCTAATTTTTAAATGGCAAATACAATCTGTCCTAAACAGGCAATATATCTGCCTATAAACTAAACAGTGGATGCAAATAGTGGCTGAATTCCCATTTCACAATAGGCCATTGTTTCTCTTAACGATCATGTATTAGCAGGGGTGGGTTCTAACTTACCTCACCGCCGGTTCGCTGCCTCCTGCGCTGCATAGGTGCACACATTCGCAGTACAAAAAATTTCAAAAAATCCCCCCCACCCAAAAACAGGCCAAAAACAAGATAGTGATGCATGCGCAGTGCCGGAAATAAAAAAAACACGGAAAAAAATCAAAAAACAATTCCCCCCCCCAAAAAAATAAAAATAAAAGATGCCGTCGTCCACAGACCAGAACTGGTTCCGTGACGTCACCAGCAACTTATTACCTACTCTATAGAACCAGTAGGAACCCACATCTGATGTATTGATGCATCATACATAATGCTAAGCCAAACAATGACTAGGAGTCACAGTGATTGGCCTCATATTATGCTAAGGAGGAAGCAAAACCAGAGTATTATGGCTAGTATACAGTATGTGAATTTACCAGTTGTCTGTCTTCACCAATGCTGCTTGCTCTGTTCAGATAGAGAATAAGATAGTTGTTATTGTCATGGAGGCTGAAACACCATTAGGGCAGCTTCCAAACAAATTCACAGAAATACAGTTCTGTTGCTGAAAAATAAAAGAAAGCTGACAATCACAAAGTATGAATCTTTTGCGCATTAGCACCCCCAAGGAACTGTACTTGCGGTTTTCTGTACTTGTAGTTTCCATTGCTAGATAGGAGCTGCAATCTAGAACTTTAACAAGAGGAATGGATTTTTAACTGGACTTTTGCCTTGTTTTTTTTGATCGCAAGCTTATTTAGTTCTTGAAAATATTAATGGTATTTTAAAATAAAAGCAAAAGATTGTGTAATTCCCTTAATTGTGATACATACTATGATTTGCACTTGTGTGTGTTAATATAGGTGAGGAAAAATTAGTTGCCAAACCGAGAAAAAATAGAAGCCTCCATGAAAGCATACTTAAGTCCTAATAAATTAATTTTGAACAAGATAATATGGTCAAGTTGATGGAAAGAGATAAGCTCAAGAGAAGGTAAATTCAGTTTGATCAGTGAAAGTGATAAATTCAATTGCTGAGCTCCAATTAACTGTACTCCCTCCTACTCCGTTATGCACCTGATGTTAAGAAAAAGCCATATACTTTTCTTGTTCTCCTGACTGTCAGGATAATTGGTCATTTCCCACCTTCTCACTATGCAAGATTTTCATTTGTATCATTCAGTTCTATAAATGTTAGGTGACGGACCTGTTAAAAGCAACAGTGATATGACTTGACAGAGAACAAGAGAGAATGATTTCCTTGACCCTCAAAAGTGCATGTGACTTTTAAAATAAACAATAAAATAATAAAATGGGGAAGTTATGAACAAAATGGCTGATTGCATTACTATTTTCTGTCCAATGCATCAATTCAGCCTGTTAGAACCTACACAATTATTTATTTTTTATTATTTCTTTAATCAAAACATATGGTTGTCCAGCTCAATAAATGGGTCTGGGTGTCTAAAATATTAAAATGCAAAAAATCCACCCCACATGTACTAAAATAAACACATCAGCTAAGAAAAACCACAATTATTAGCATAGTGAGGGGATGGACTCTTTCATACATTCCTTCAAATACGTTTAGCATTATATTCTGTTAGATTATTATTTCCCATATTTTTTATTTTATGTTTCATACATTTCAGCACTCTATAATAATATGCAAAAATTGACATTCAGAAAGAAGAATGATAATATAAAAGTCAGCACTGTTTTAAGATTTAGACATTTTTAGTATAAAGTTTGGTTCAGTAACTGATCAGAAAAAAAGTAAACAAGGTCCTAAAATATAGAAGACAGTAACAATACTGTGTTTGTTTTTCATCAGAGGAATTATTTGATTTATTTTATCTCTTTATTTTTAGTATTTTATAGTAAGCTGTCCTCTTGACAAGCCTTGGATGTCTGCCAATGTTTGACTCTGGTGATTTATTAGTCTTATCAGAGTTTATGTGTAAAAATCTTAAAGAAAAACTATATCTTTCCAACAAAATAGAAACTCACACATACAGTAAGCACACAACTCTTTGTTTCTCTTCCTCTCCCCCTCTCCTTTCCTCCCCCCTTCACCTCAAATATATGCAGGATATAAACCCTAGAAGACAGTAATCCAGAAAATAATTTCTCTTATCCATTACCATAATGTTGGTGTTTGAAAGCATTACTGATAGAATGAAAGACAGGGGCACTATTTATTAGTTTTCAATTATGTTAATTCTTATAGCTCATTTTTATAATGAGATCTGAAGGTTAATCCATAAAATCAGGCTAAGGACCCTGTCATCCCTGGAGGCTTGCCAGAAAAATGCAATAACTTTATGAGGCAGAAGGATTATTGGTAGATAATTAGGCACATCACAATTTATACTGAGTTTCTCAGTTGTCTGTTTCACACTTATATCTGCACGTACACATGCACAAACAGAGAACAAATACATAGTCAGCACACCAAGATTCTATGCATATAGCAACTGGATAATTAACAATTAAGTAATTTCAAGACGACACAGAAGGATTCTAGCCATATTTCCATATATGTTTTATTTGGCTGTTTAATACTTTATTATTTCTTATAGTTAGCTACCTTTAGTATCATTATATATTATTTCTAGGTTTGTTAGGTGCCATCCAACTCAAGACTGATTCTGAATGGCTCACAATGCAAGGCAATATATAACTATCAATCTACATAAATCAATTAAAAAATCACCAATCTGATCAACTTATAAAATAAATATCATGTACGCAGCAATTCCATCAATCCTAGCCCAGAGACTGGGATTAAAGCCAGGTGTTTAAGGCCTTCAAAATGCCATCAGAATGGAAGCCACCTAAATTTCAGGGAAAGGCATGCAACATGACGGACAGATAACATGGCAGGCAATGTGTCATGATGTTTCCTAGGTCCAGAAAATGACACTGTTTAATTGAAGGGGTACTGAATGCGTCCACCCTGTCTGTCCAGTGGGGCAAACATTGGAGATAGGCAATCCATCAAATAGGATCATGGATTATGATTGCACCAATAACAACATTGTAGGCCAGTTGCAATAAAGAACAAAACGTATGTTTAAAAGGATATATTAAATTAGATCTATTAAAAGTTAAAACTGAAGTTTAAAAATAAAAAGAATGATATGGTTTATATTAGTCTTTCTCAACACAGAGTTTCTCATGCTGTCTGGGGAATTCTGTGAGTCGAAGTTTATCCATCTTAAAGTCACCAAGGTTGAGAAACACTGATCTATATACTTTGCCCAAAACTGTGAGATTATTATTATTTTTAATTGTGAAGTATATGTCTAGTTTGTTCCTCAGTGTCATAGAAGATATATTCAAAAAGAGTAGCCATTATCATCTGCATATCTCGAAAGGTGAGATAAGAGAAATGTTGATGAGTAGAAGAGTTATCAAAATGATGTGACACAGAGATTACAGACATTTGAATTCCATATAGAAAGTAACACATAAACCTGTGTAGAAATCTCTCAGAGCCCTTGAACAATTCTTCCAGTATCAAATTGTGACGAGGATAGCTTTCTTCCAACCTAGAATAGGTACACAAAATAGTACCACGTCTATAAATTTCAAAGAGCCATATAATCTGGACATTTGATAACATGTAAGCTACATGTTCTGGCATTATTTTTATTTATACTAATAACCAAAGGCCAGTGTTTCAGGAAAAAAAAATCAATCTACAATTCATTTCTATTCTAATATCAAAATTATGCATGTGATGCCATATTAACCTTAGTGGCCTAATGATATGTCTCAAATAATTATTCAATCTTTATCTGTATATTTCTCTTAAATCCAGAAACCTTGATGCAGGTTAGAAGGTGGAAATTTCAATGTGTGTGTTTTTTAAAGCTCTATGTGGTTGACAAATGAGAAACAGTCCTCTTTGTGCTTTTTTGGAAAAATATTTATTTCCAAATTTATATCTAATCATTAATCCATAAGGAGACATATTTTATTTATTTATTTTAATGACTCACAGTAGACATTTTCGCACAGCACATTGAACCTCAATAGTTGTTAAGGTGCCATTTCTTACCCTATCTTGTACAGCTACTTAATATATAATCAGCAAATCCTTTCTATTAAAACCATGCTGTATGAATGTGGAGAAACATTGTTAACATTTACTGGAAGTAGAAATCACTTTAGTTGTTACCCTGTATTCTTAATTATATATGAACTGTTGGTTTTGGTTAAGGCATAAATAGGATAAGTTAGAGACATAAAAATGTAATCCTCCACATGGAGTGTTTTCATGTACTTCCTTATTTCCATTGACCTCAGTTTTCTTACAGTGAGAACAAAAATAAGCTAGAGATCAATCTGACAGCTAGTTCTGAGGGTCTCCTTTTTCAATTTCATTTTTCTTCCCCAGCAGTTGCTTTTAATGGTGGATCCTTTATAATAGCAAAGATAAATGTAATCAGCATCTTTGCTGCCACCATTTATATTAATACAAATATTGTAAAGGAAATTAAATTTGTAGAATGTCATAGTTCAGGGCTAGCTCTCCCCTTCAGGTTTTTCTGGAAGGCTTCTGACTTTTTTACTCTTACACAACAGTGGTGGCAGGATTACAAGTGTGGTTGGAATCTGCCAGTATAAATTTCCACAACACCCTGAAGTGCCTAATTTAATCTCTCTTGGGGATAGTGGGAAATTAAAATACACACTTACAAATTTCTATTCTTTTGCCAGGATTAATGCCAGAATCAATATGATTGGAATGTCCAAAAGACATTTATTCCATTCCATTCCAGAATAATAAAATTGGAAGGGACTTTGGAGGTCTTCTAGTCCAATCCCCTTCTCAAGCAGAAAACCCTATACCCTTTCATTCCATTCCATCCCATTCCAAGATGAAGATCCATGCTCCTGACCAAATACTGATTAAAACCTAGATTAAAATGGGCCACAAGTAAGATGTCTGTGTAACCATATTTATAAATTACAATTCAGACATTTATTTACGGTAGTTAAATCTTTTGTCTGTATTGTATCTTTTGTTCAATCTGTATTCATATTTTCAAATATGTTTTGGTCTCAAAATAATCAAATTACAGATGCTAAATAATTTGTGCTTGGCCCTTCTGTTGTTGTTTTTAATAAGCATAAATATTGGTATATTATTTTTAAAGCTATTCCCTGCCAGACAAGCAAAACTTTCCTCTGTAGTAAGGCTAGAAAGAAACATTCAAAAGGAGTGCTTTTTAAAATGTGATGCCTCAATCTATGCATCTTTCTTTAAAGAAGCAACTACATATTTTAGGAAATTTAGTGTAGATGCTTTTGAACTCTTTCCCCATGCATACGTAGACCACACTTCAGCTGTGTCTGTCTGTGAATCAAAATTGTTGAGCTTCTGTAAGCATTTGGAGATAATAGAAAGTCCTTCAAAGCAACTATGCAGAACATTTTAGATGATACAGCTACATTAACACACCAGAGCATTATGCTTTTCTTATATGAGTGTGCTTTATAAAATGCCTCTTCCAAATGGGTGGGGGTAGTGGATGGAATCTGGATAGGAGAATGTATGAGAGAGATTCTCAAATAATGCGATTTTAGCTGATTTTCAAGATTTATCAAGTAGCTTAACAATAAAAAAATACTATCCAGCATAAATATTGGAAGTCGCCAAAGTTTGGTTTTAAAAAACCAAGATGAACCAGTTAAAAATAAACCAAATCCAAAGCTTTCCAGGATAATCCTTATATCTCCTGAAAATTAAGTCCTCCAGAGTTCAGTAGTGCTTACTTACAGATAAGAGGATTTGAACTGCAGTCTTAAAGCATAATATGAAATGAAAAATAGATAAGCAATACCTAAACAAGATAATTTCATTGTTGGTTATTATCTTACAGATCTTAACAGCAGTTCCTCCTATGATCATTTTAACAAATGCCCAGATACAGAAGAATATAGATGATTCTTCTATAACCTGGACCCAAATAATTTAAGTCTTTTAATTGCCAAAAATTAAAATTTTGAATTGAGCTTTGATGTATACTATAATTAAACAATTGGTGTAATACAGTCTATCCATCAATTATGGAACTTTTTAATGTCATGCTTCGTACAGTTTGTGTTTTAAGGCATGCTCATGGGAAATGCATAATAATTCAGCTCTTAAGTAAACTAGATCAATGCTTTTCATTTTGAAATTTGGCTTCTCAAAATTATATTCTCAAAATACTTTTCCAATCAGTGCACAACAATAATTTTGAATAGGCACATAAACTGCACGGAAAAGTATTAAACTATTATGACAAGATTAAATCGGAGATTTGAGTATTCTTTAAGGAGAATATATTAAAGAATTGGGGGAAGAAATAAGCATATGATTGTCTAATACCTTAGTTTACAAAGAATCAAAATTTAAAGATATTCCTGTTTTTTTAAAATCAGTTGTGCCCTTAAGAAAGTAGTAAAACCTGATGTAAATATTTATTTAGAGCTGTTTCTAGAATTTGCTTGTGTAAGCGACCTATAATCAGTAAGTTATTCTACGAGCAATCAAATCCTTTTCTTAATTTTTATTTTGCAGTCCACTTACAATAGTGTGCCTGTTAGCTAAAATTACCCTTGCTATTTGCCCTATCAAGAGACTTAGACCCAACCTAAAGATTCTAGCTGTTTAGGCTTGAAAGACAATTTCCTATGAGCCCCTTATTCCAAATTTCAGTGTTCCAGTCTGCTTTCTCTTTAAAATATTGGAAGGAAGAATTATGAAACTGCCTGTCATAAGTAATTTGGCCCAAAGAGGTTATATGAAAGAAACAGTAAATCACATTTATAAATTGAAATAGCTGTATTTGTCTGCTGGCACTGCTCTAGGCCATGAAAGCGTATGCCGCAATAAACATTGTTAGTTTTTAAGGTGCCAGGGGACCCTGCTGTTTTTATTTTTAACATTCTTCTTGCCTAAATCTTGTTTAGCTACTTCTTAGTGCCTACTGCTACCAGGATGCAGAAGATAGGAGTATTTGTGAAGAATTTTAGAGACACTAATTTGGAAGGATTTAATAGAATTCCATTATTACTACAGATAATTTTATTTTATTTCCCTAATGTTTAGATTGTAATTACACTAGTAAACCTTTAGTTTTTGCTACTAGTTTGGAACTTCAGAAGAATAGTATCTGTCTGGAAAACCAAAATATGTTTTAAGTGGAAATTGAATTATTTGCTAAACTTTAGTAACCTTGATACTCTAATTCAAGAACCCCCCTTTTGCCTCTGTAACTGGAGAATTACATTTTTTAAAGAAAAAAAAAAGGGGGGGGGGACACAACATAAAAAGGGACAGATACCGGTATCTTTTATAATGCCACGCCAACAGAAGATAAATACTCTGAAATATGACACATGAGAATAGTTCACACAAAATTAAGAAAATAGAATATCTTAAGAACTGTCAGAGATAACTAGAGAGGTATTAAATATTATTGTCACAGATCCTCTTGACTAATATAACATATAGTCTTTCTTTCTTTTTCTTTCTTTTCTTTCTTTTCTTTCTTTTCTTTCTTTTCTTTCTTTTCTTTCTCAAAAAGCAGGAGCCAGAACTACCTGCTGCTTGCTATATGGCTTTCCTATCTCTC
>JANHFT010002701.1:26385-44240 GCA_032467955.1 Pseudoxenodon macrops | reverse complement strand
TTTAGGCTGAGTTACTCTCTTAAAACCACTGTTAAACCCAGTGAAATCATCTCTGCATATTTTCTTATCAATTTTTTTATCCTGAATCTCATTTACTTCATTTAATTCAAGTTCACATCCAGTCAGTTCAGTTTCATTTCTGTTCTCTTCAGATTCCAGCAAGGGACCATAGTCCTTTTCACCTTTCCACATTTTGTACATATTCGTTATCATTTCAGTAAGTCTTGAAAATCCCTCCTGTTCCATTTTGTTCTGTTGATGATCTTTAAGATTTTTATAACACTGTCTCTTTAAATCCGGAGATGAAATCCGTGCTGTTCCCTCTATATAATTCCAATCACTGCAACAACCTCTTTTTGCCAGTAGATGGTGCCATCGATTTCTCTTAATTTCTATAATACAAATCTTCCTTTAACAACGGAAAAAAAACACCTTTTCCTTTCTTTTCCAGTCTTTTTCCAATTTTCATTTCCTCTTTCCAGGTGCAAAAGCAAAGAATCCCCAAGTTCTCTTATTTAATAGTCTCCGTGTCGATTAGCTGCCATCTTTTCTACCAGGACTTTCGTTTCACAGTTTAAAAAAACAAAAAACTTTCCTCTTTTCTTAAAGAGCTGAACTCACTCAATTTCACCACTCCTGCAGCATTGCTTGAATTTTCTCCTCTGGACAAACAATATTTCTTTCTCACTTCATTTGATGCAGCTGTCCAGGCTGGGAGCAGGACCCGCCCTGTCTCCTTAGCTGCCGGGTTTAGAGGCTTCAGCCTGCAATACAGGGAAATTGCTGTTTCCCTGTTCATGCAGGCAGGTGCCCCCATACTTCACTGTCCCTCCAGGACAGTTCAGGGTCGGCTAGGACCCCTGGTTGGGCTGAGGTCCAACTGCTTCGCGGGAGCTTCCAATAGGCACGTTGTCTCACACCTTCTCGCATGCTCTTTTTTCTAAGGGCCTTGGGAAAAAGAAGACTGGGAAACAAATTGAATCAAACTTGAAGTTTATAAAATATTGTATTTCCTATTTGCACATAAGAGATGTTCAATTAAGAATATGTAAAATGGGATTTTATCAGACAGGAGAGCCACTCAACTCCACTCAGTGATTTCTACTGAAGAAAACTCTTGACTAGCAATGATATTATTATAAGATAGAAGTAGTCCTTGGTTAATGATCACTCATTCAGTGACCATTCAAGGCTATGATGGCACTGAACAACTGCTACTTACGATTGGTTCTCAAAATTCCAGCTATCCCAGCACTCCCATGCTCAAGTGATCATGATTCGTGCACTTGGTCACCGGCTTGCATTTAGGATGGATACAGAATTCTACAGTCATGTGATTGCCATTTGTGAGCTTCCCTGTCAACTTCCACAAAGAAAGTCAGTGGGGAAGCCAGTAGGGAAGATAGCAAGTCACTCCAGTAAGTTGCTCCCGCTGCCTTTGCTCCCTAGCTACATAATATGAGATCCTGGAAATCTTATGTTCTGTAGTGCAGTCCACCCACAGTCCTCCCTCTCACACTCCATAGAATCCACTCACTCAACATCCTTGTACAGTGCCATGAGAGCCACCTCTTTGCCCTTTCACACCCAGCAGCAGCTATCCCCACCTGACTGTATTCATGCCACAGAGGCCACTTACCTATCAGTCTTCTTGCAAGTTGCTCAGGATTTGTAACTTCCTGACGGCTTCCCCAATGACTTCGTTGGAAACCAGCAGGAAGTTGCAAGGAGGCCCTCACTTAATCGCCTGCAGTTCTTGTGTAACAATTGCAGGGGGGACCATCTAGGATTGTCATTGCTAATTAATGTGGTCACATGCCATTACACTTTATGACTACTTTGCTTAGAGATGGAAACTGCAGTCTCAATTACAGTCATTAAGCAAGGACTACCTGTAATTTAACTGGTGAACAGATACTTAATTTTGCAAATTTTAAGAGATACAAAATGTGGTTAGAAATAGAAGGAAAGGAAAGGAAAGTCACGCATAACCATTGTCACCTTATGTGCTTAAAATGTGAAAACCTATATACTGTTAAAAACATAAATGTAGAATGTATATATTTGTTTAATTGGATGATTGCTACATTTGTAAAGCCACTATTGAATGTTTTCTTAAGACTTTGTGCCTTTGCACTGTAAAATTTGTTCTTTTTAATACATTAACAAATTCACCATAGTTGATATGCAACACTAAGATGTCACTATGTAGTGATGAATTGCAGCATTTGATTTGATTTGAAATTGTGTGTGGCTGAGAGACAGTTTGATATAGTGGTTAAGACACTAGGCTAGAAAGTAGGAACCAACAAGTTGTAGTCCCATTTTAGGCATAAAGCCATCTGGATGATCATGGGCCAGTCATTCTTTCTCAGCCCTAGGAAGGAGGCAATGGCAAACCATTTCCAAAATACATTTCCATGAAAATTTCAGGAGTTGGTCCAGGTGGTCACCAAAACTCAAAAACTGACTGAAAGGCATTAATAATAGTATTGGAATTTTGGCTAGTGATGCAAGTGTAGAACATCTCAGAAACACTGGTGTATTCGTTAACAGAAGGTGGCAGTGCATGACTAACTTTGTCCATGAAGTCACCAGGAGTCCATTCACTTTCAGGATCTCATTTTTCATAGGTTTCACAACAACACTTCTGTGAAACTGGAATTCATATTCCCAATTTTACATATAAGGAATTTGACATATTTTGATATATTTAAACAACAAATCCTGTCTTAGAAATCATGTTTTACAGGAAAAATATATTAATCTGATGGACCCTATTTGACTGGTGTTTCTTCTTATATTACCATTAATAATGTGGAAACTTTCTTATAACCACGTTGTAAAGGTGTGTCTATGATGTTGTGGTAATCTAAGAAAACCCTTGTTATGTCAGAACCCAGATAATATGATGTCTCCAATTCCAGTTTTACTTCTTAGAACAAAGTTGACATGAAAGGGCAACAGTATGAGAGCTTTTCTCATCTGACCTAATATTTCTGATATGACCAAAATGACATGGAAAGATTACACATTATAACAACTCAGATATCCCTGAAAAAATGACAAACATGGTGTGTATTGGACATACACAAATTCTCTGAAAAGGACAAAACTACTATTCCATGCCCAACATAGAATTCCATGTTTGCCACTTTTGTAAAATATGCAAGAAAAGGAAACCATAATTGGGTGTAACAACATGCAGAAAGTAGAGAATTAGTATTTTCCTTACTGCAAATGCTGACTTGAAAACTGGCTAAAGGCACTGTGCCTCTTTTTTAGCACATTCCAGGATCAAATTGCAAGAACAAATTGTAGAACTATTGTTGTGATTATGAATTACAGAATGTTATATATATTGATGGAATAGCAGTAGAAAGTATGTTTGTTCAGACTAAAAATTGAAGGTTTGTAAGGGGAATACGTTTTATAGATCACATAATAACCAAAGGTTTGTGCTCAAAGCAATTTAAAATTCTTTCTGTTTTCAGTTATTCAGGCTTACAGCTATATAGTCTTAAGATTTTTATGCAAATGCATTAATTTTAAATAGAGTTGTTGAGTAGACAAAACTCTCTTAAACCCGCTTTTAAAAGTTTTAAACAAAGAAGGCCTTGTGATAAAACATGTTTTTTTTCATACTATGCTATTACTTATGGGTAAGAATAAAAGAGAGGAAATTATAGTGTATTATAAAGAAAGTAATATTGATTGTTGTGAGACTTGTCAAATAATGGCAATAATTCCTTGTCTTATTCTGATACAAATTTCAGAGATATCATGTTGGATAATCACAATAATTCAGCAAACCTAGGTGCCCTGAAACACTCAATTTATTTAGATTCAATTATTATAGTCATAATTTAAGCTTAAAACATATTAATATGATTTTACTGCTATACTTATGGAATCGTGCCAAATGCACTTCCTTTGGTTGTTATGCTTCAGCTATTTGCAATCTTCATTGCTAAACAGTAACATTTTGTAATAAAATATATTTTGAATTCAGGCAGTGAAGCCAAAGTTGTCATGAGGGAAATAAACTCAATTTATAGAATGGCTACACAATTTTACAATGCATATTTTCTTTTTAAAACCAATTTTCTGTGCTTGTACAAAATACTCTCCAGATATGTAGCTGTTTTAATCTGTTACCAGAAAAGCAAATTTATTAAACCTTGTTAAAGTTTATACTATAATTCCAAATATTTCAAACATTATTATAGCCGATGCCAGCAAAGGTGGGTTCCTGCCGGTTCGGACTGGTTTACTAGAACCGGTAGCAGGAATTTTCCCCTGGTTGCCGAACTGGCAGCGATGGCCAGCTAGACATGCCCCTAAACTGGTCCTCCCAGTGGAAATTGCCTTGAAAATAACCCTCTGTGCATGCGCAAAGCCTCCTGCGCATGCGCAGATGGTTATTTTCAAGGAAATATCTGGATGTGACGGGCTGCGCATGCATAAGGCGCACTTGCATCGCGACCCGAACCGGTAGGAAAGGTAAGTAGAACCCACCTCTGGATGCCAATGTATTTTTTTAATTATGTTATAGCAAATTTGTTATTGTATACTGTATATATTATTATATATAGTAAATTTGTTATTTTTAAAAATATCCCAAGAGTCTTTGTTGCTTTCTTTTAATATATTTGATGTGGCACCTATATGTTAACAACATTAAAACTCCTATCTTACTGTATCAGTTAAGACCATCTGTTCAACCTTTTAAAACACTGGTCAAGAATCCCTGTGAAACGCTGTTAAATATTACTGAATATTACCTAGTGTAATGTACCAAATGTTACTTTTGCAAAATCCAGAGAAGCTTTAAAACAATACAGGACTTTACAAAAGAAGCTTGTTGCTTTTGGGCAACAGTCACAGAATATCTATCGTGTTTATGTTTTTATACTAGTTTTCAATTATTCAGAAACCCATAATTTGTACCTATCTTGTTTTATATCTATTTTTATATATTTTCACTATTATTTATGTAAATCCTTAAGGAATGGATCAAAACTAGGGTTCTTTATGGTGATGTTTTACATGATACAGTAATAATTTTAGAGGTAGGACTGGAATTATTTTCTTCAGTAATATCTGAATGGATGAAATTGTAGATAATAATTGTAGTTATTAAGAGATGATAACAAATATGACATATACTGTAAATATCAGGTAAAACTGCTTACTATACCTATTAAAAGAACAAGTGTTCTTAAAACACATTATTTTCCTCCAAATTTAAGTTAACAAAATTTGTCCATGTATATAAATATTTTGTATGAGAAATTATCAGAATTTTGGATATTCTGATAAATGATCACTCTTAGATTTGGATTATAATCCCAAACAACTAGTTTATCATGGGCATAAATGTGCAAATAAATGATTAGATTTATAATGCAATATGAGTTAGTTATTCAGTAAATGTTAGTTATTCAGCACATGCTCACCACTAAAATTTGAAGATTATTCTGCCTTTTGAGTATTTTTGGAGATAGATTTTTCCCGTGTCATTTTTTTTTTTTTTTTACTACAGTGGCATCATTGTTAAAATATATATTTTGGAGGAAAATGATTGGCTTAGCTAGCAGAACATAATCCTAATGAATGCTGAAGGATTATGCCAAGTTTTATTTTTCCACGATTTCCTATTCGGTTGGTTGGTTTATTGGTTGGTTGGTTTCATTCATTCATTCATTCATTCATTCATTCATTCATTCTATTTCTATAATTATCCAATTAACATATAATTCAAAGTGGTGTATTTGAATAAAAACAACATACAATAAAACAAACAAAAAGCCTGCTAAAAGCAGTAAACATAAGATACTGCTCAACTTACAAGAGTTTGTTTAGTGACCGTTCAAAGTGACAACAGCACTGAAGAATGTTATTATAATCATTTTTCACATTTATGACTGCTGCAGCACCCCCATGGTCATGTGATTAAAATTCAGACATTTGACTCATATTTTATTACAGTTGCAGTAACCTTAGGTCATGTGATCACCTTTTAGCACCTTCTGACAAGCAAAGTCAATGGGGAAGCCAGATTTATTTAATAACCATGCTATTAACTTAACATCTGCAGTGATTCATTTAACAACTATGGCAAGAAACATCATAAAATGAGACAAAACTCAATTAACAACTATTTCTCTTAGCAACAGAAATTTTGGGTTCAATTCTGATCGTAGGTTGAGGACTACTTGTATGTACAGAAAAACCTCCTGATCTGGTTTGTGAGGGAAATTAGGTCTTAATAAAATTAATAAAATTCTGAAAGGCGAATAAGGTCAGGAGCAACTGAATCTCCAAGGAAAACTTTGTTCCATAAGCCAGGAACAATGGAAAAAAAGACACATCTCTTGGTTCCTGCCACATGATGCTAGTTAATTGACAGAACTCAAAGCATTCAGATCTTATTGGATGGGAAGAAGTATTTGGAGACTGGCAGTTCCACATATTGGCTTCTGTGACATGAAGCACTTTGAATCATACCCAGCTCCAGAAGCCAAATTCAACAAGTATAGCTCTTGAAGTACAGGAGTGGTGTTTAACCGTTTGAAGCAAGAAGTTGCCATAATAAGTTACTTGAGTTGCAGCTTCTGGGTGGTCTTCAAGGGCAATCATGTGGAGCATGTTATAATGATGTAGGCAAGAGGTCAGAAGAGGATCTATGGCATTTAAGAAGGACTATGAGAAACTCCTGTTCGAAATGCTGCAGAGCCTCTACCAACTATGATGACCGAGGGCTTCACTGGTGTAACAGCACAAAAAGTTTTTGAGTTCTACTAAAACTGGAAGAACTTAGAAATGAAAAGATACAAAAAGAGAACTTCATTTTTACAATTGATTTTTGCCCAAAGTTAAAATAGAGATTTTTTTGTATTCTCCCCCCCCAGTAAATATCTAATGGAGCGTGTTAATTTTAGGAGAATAAATAAACAATACAGTACAGCAATTGTAATTAAAAGTGTAATATTCCTAGTGTAGGGCTGAGGCAAGGAGGTGGCTAGTGGAGCTTGTCTATGTGTGGCAGAAATCCAGGTTAATAAGCCCAGATGTGAAGATTTAAGTGGAAGCCAAGAGAAATTCTGAACTGGCATTATAACTTGCTTCTTCAGTACTGTCTTTTGATAGTTTCAGTAACTTATTTTAAATAAATATACTATTGGTTTTGTTTTATGTTTTTATAAAATTGTCAGTAGTGAGGAACATTCAGGCATATGATGTTTTGCTAATTCAGTTGTTGTTGGAAGATGTCATTGAAGTAGAAACAGTGTTTTATAGTAATTCTCACCCCTTTATAAATACACAGGTCAAGCATAATGAAGGAATACACTTTGACAGACTCAGCAAAGTCTGTTGCTTGTACCTTCAGATGCTTCCAAGTTCAAATTTTACTGACACTTTTCATTGTGGCTCTAAACTTCCTTTAATAGGAGGCCTAGCCTACAGCAACCCCAGCTGGCAAGGGGAGAAAAATACATATTTTTTTTCAGAGTATTGCTATCCCCTGATAAAGGCAGACGCTGAGAAACTTCAGATGAGAATGAAATCTGCTTGAGTAAAATTGTAAAAATCATTTACCATTTTTACCAGTTTCCCCCCCAATCTGTGATGGGTTTTTTTAATCACAGAAAAATAGATTGAGTAGTGAGAAGTCTTCTCTCTTATAAGAATATATATTCTGCTTTCAGCTTTCATATTGGAAGAAAATGGAGAAGGATATGAAGAAGAATTAGCCACAAAATTAGTAATGGCCAAGAGTAAAATGCAGAATAGGATAGATATAGGAAAGAAAACTAGGGGATTAAGGTATTCATGGTCTGTTTTTATATAAAGTTTAGTGCTAATTTAACAGAAAAACATTTACATGCTTCTGTTGTCAATAATACCTAAATGCATTTTAAATAATATATATAATTAGAAATATTCATTAATATTATCATAAAATGAACAAAATGTCTGTCTCTAAACTTGATTTGGTTTTATGTATTCCGTTCCATGAAGTTCAATAGTTGTAAATACAGATTAATTATTTAAAAAGTAATAGGATGGAATGAGATTCCAGATATGTAGTGTTTAATTATTAAAACCCTTTAATGGAATTTCAGCCTTAACATATCCTGCAGATTTCCCATTGTAGTTGGATAACTGCCTGAGGTTAACCAGTGTGTCTATTGCTGCCAAACTATGCACATTTATGCTGCAAAAAAAGAGTTTTCTTTGCTAAAATGTGTATTACACTTAGTACACAACTTCATATGCAGTAATCATTTAGGGCTTTTTATTAAATAAATAATTCTTGAATATACACTGTCTCATTCTTGCTCTGCTAATATGAATGCAGATTTTTCTAAATTGATTTTTAACAAAGATGAGTTCAAAGAGCTAATAAAACACTCAGTTTGTGAGATGCAGTTACTTTTGGTATGGAAACGCGTGCTCAATTGTGCTGTAATGGCTGTATTATGTAGTTTGTGTAAGTAGACCTCTACTCAAAGGGAGTTTTATTACTTTCATCCTCTGCCATTCTCTGTCTCAATATTTTTACCTTAGCTTTTAGGAACAGATACAGCAGAGGTGGGTTCCTAATGGTTTGTCCCGGTTCTACCAAACCGTTAGTAACTTACCTGCCCGGTTCGGTAGAACCATTAGTGACTCGGGACTGCAACACCCCTGAGCCAGTTCTTCCGTAGGCGCCGCCATCTTGGATTTTGTTTCAGTGCATGCACAGAAGCTTTTTTAAAGCACTGCACATGCGCATGTGGCCACAGTGCGCCCCTGAGCGAACCGGCAGTAAGAAGATTTAGAACTCACCTCTGAGATACAGAGTATGTAGGTGGGGGCTGCAGAAAGAGGAATTTAATCCAGCAGCAATATGTCTTACTAGCTGAATATAATATAAATGCTCATTTGGATCTGCAAATAACATCATATATTAGCTTTTGTAACTTATTGAAGTAGTTAATGTGTTGATGTACACTTTTCCATACCTTCTTCCACCACCTGCTAACAATATTGATTTGGGATAAAAAATATCCTATCTTGTAATATCAGGTTATGAGTACATGGTGCTATTAGACATTATGAAGGAGGTATGAAAAATAAATATTCCACTGATTTTTGGAGGGGGAATAGCTTTTGGGAACAGATAATCAGTTTGCTTCTCACTATCACTGACAACAGATTTTTTTTCTTTGGGCATAGTTAGACAGACTTGTTAAAAGACAAATTATCAGTTCTTGAGCCAGTAGAAAAGTATGCCAAAATAGGTTGTTCTAACCTTATTGCTCATCACTATTACGTTTCAGGCAAGCATGCTCTCTTTATTATTTTAATGTGCAAGAGCAGTCAGTGGAATCCTTTGGTGTCAGTTCTCACACTGGATACCATGTACGAGCAGAACAAAATCACCAATTATTCTTCTTGACATGTGATTAGACTAGTGCAGTAGGTGCTTGGAACCACAGATTTGGGTGCCTTTCAGATTGTCCAACTGACAGGATGGAGATGCAGTGAAGCTATTTCTAACCTTTACAGAGTCAGCATATTGCTCCCAAAAATCTGGCTCCTCATTTTACTGACCTCAGAAGGATGGACAGCTGAGTCAACCTTGAGTCAGTCAGGATCAAACTACTGACAGTTGGCAATCAGCAGAATTAGCTGCAATACTGCATTCTAACCACTATACCACCACGTCATAGGTTGGTTGACAACTCATGGAACTGTTGGAAGAAAGTCATGGGTGAAGTTTGCTTGTTTATTAAAACATTTATTTAGCTCCCCCCCTTACATCAGACTATATTGGTTAGGTCCGAACTAACAATTAAAACATCAATAATAAAACAACATAATATATACATATATTTATTAAAATCACAAACATTAAAATCTGGCACCAAAGGTAAGGTTCCATATACAGTCCATCATTAAATTGTCTCATCCAATTACTTGGAATCCTGTAGTACTTGGAACCCTGATATTCACTAGTATATCCCATTACCTGGGGAGGAAAGCCTGGTCTTAAATATTTTTGGGATGGCTAGAAGTTTAGAGGCCTACAATATTTCAAGGAGAAGGGTGTTCCATAAATAGGCCTGCCACAAAAAGGCACACTTCATAGGTCCTGCAGGTTAGCAGTATTTAAGGGAAGGAACTGGGAGCATGTTCAGCCTATGTAATTTATTAGAAAGAGTTAATGTCCTTAGGGAAAAATAATCCCACAAATAACCAGACCCTGTGCCTTATAGGACTTTAAAAATAATTACCAGCACCTTCAATTGTACCTGGAAGAAAATTGGGTAACTGGGAGCCAGTGTAGGTTGCACAACACAGTTTAGAAGGATAAACTAGAAGGCCCCATTATTACATGCACTGCCTCATGCTGAATAAGTTGTAGCTTTCAGGTCTTCAAAGGCAAACCCACATAGAGGGTGTTGCAGTAATCTTTTGCACTAGTGCCATGGCTGTTTCTCCTGCAGTCTCTTCCTGCTGAACGAAGGATTACAAGAGTAGCATGAGCATTTGGGAAGCAAAGTTGAAGAAAAAAAAAGGCTGGTCAAGAATGTTTGACATTTGATGCTAGGTTCTCCAGTTATCACAGGCATGTTTAAGAGAAAATCAGTCAGGGTTTCAATTGTTTCTTTTGGCAAGTGACTTGCCAATTGCTCTTTAGTGCAGTAGGTCCTGCACTACTTCCCCTTTCCTTATAGTAATTTATCTCTTTTCTTTTCTTTTCTAATGGAGATATGATGAGAGAAAAGAGATGCTTCATTCCATACATGGTTTAGAGAGTAGAAGAATAAGCCTACAATGGTACTCCTCCAAAGTTGCTGAACTTGGAGCACAAATGTTGCCTTCTCTGAATCCTCTGCTTACTGCAAGTCGTAAGATATCAGTCTGAAATGAACTTCTTCTACCCTAGCCTATACCAGGGTTCAGCAACCTTAAACACTCAAAGAGCCACAAAGACCCTAACCGGAAGCCCCCATTCAATTCTGGAGCCAACCGGAAGACCGGTTCCCCCCACCATAGTGTCCCCTCCTAGTGCTGCATCCTTTTTCCTCTGCTGACTGGAAGTCCGGTTCCTCCACCACAGAGTCTCCTCCTAGCATGGCCTCCTTTTTCTTCTACCTATCCTAACTGAAAGACCTATCAGCTGTGGAGCTGATTGGTGACAGGGAGCCGCAGCAGAGGGATGAAAGAGTCACAAGCAGCTCCAGAGCCATGGGTTGCCGACTCCTGGCCTATACTGAAAAATAAAATAATGAAATTCAGGCATGCATGCCACCAATGCAGCCAGAGTGTATACAAAGTGGCTATCCATAATTCTGCTGCAGTTTGCAGCATGATATTAAAACATTGTTTACAGAGGATGTTTGTGCTGTGGTTAGGGATACATGAGGCTGAACCCATTGTAAGTAATGCAGCCATGCTCTAATAACTGTGAATGGTAGCATAAATTCTGGAAAAGGATGAAGTAAATGCAAAATAAAAAAAATCAATATGAGAATATTTTTAAATTACTCTTAAATAAAATTTATTAAGATATTAGCTTAATTTGCAACCATAACTAAATGCCTACAGGACAATATATTGTATTTGTTTTAAAATATTATTCACTGGTCCCAGGAAATTTGTCTTATTTAATAAGATTGCATTGGAGGTTTTTGCCCAGTGGAAATAGCACTAGCCTAGAGCAAAGCCTAAGGCTGAAAATGTAGGTGTCTAACCAAGTGCCATTAGTGTATCCATCAACACATCTCATTAGCGTGTTTATATTCAAGCCAAGTGATTTGTGAACTAGAGAAAGATGATGTGTAGAAGATGGTGCTTTTTAAGGTTTACTTGGTTTATTGTAAACATAAAGAGATAATTGGATAAAGAATGAATTACTTTTTCTGTTAACATTTCTAGATCCTACATTGACTATTTCTATATATAAAATGTTAGCAAATATTTAAAAAAAACAGACAAAAAAAATTATCTGAGGAACTGGCAGCAAATTCAGTCATTTTGAATAAACATTTTACTTATACCAGTATATATATATATATATATACACACACACACACTCCCTATAGATACTATGCTACCAAAAGTTACACAGTTTAATGTTTTCTTACTTATTAAGTAGAGTTATTTTGTGAGGAAGTAATTTGTAGTACACCTATTAATTTCATCAGCTGGAACAGATAAATTAAAATATGTTTTTATACAGAAGCTTTTAACATGTAATCGTTAAACTACAGGATGTTAATATTATTTAATAATTAATGGATATGTATTTGCCTATTACATCCTGTCTTTTCTTCATGGACATATCCTTTATCTGGGTTTTAATATTTTTATATGCCTTTTTGGTAAATCAAGATGAAAAAAACTATAACTAGTATCTGATGATGCATCTGGAATAGATAATGAAAGTACCCAGAAGCTATAGCAATAGCACCTAGATTTATATACCACCTCACAGCACTTTACAGCCCTCTCTAAGCAGTTTACAGTCAGCATAATGCCCCCAACAATCTGGGTCCTCATTTTACTGACTTTGGAAGAATGGAAGGCTGAGTCAACTTTGAGCCGATCAAGATCGAACTCCTGGAGTGAACAATGAGTTAGCCTGCAGTACTGCATTTTAACCACTGTACCACCACCTATATCTAATTCCGCAATGCTAACAATAACTACAATCTAGAACCACTGTAACTGAAGGGAGTTCAGAGGTGGTAGCATTGACATCACTCTCTTAGCCTTTGGAAAAGAGTTTGAAGACCAGGGTCTGCCAATTCTCACAGGAAGATGCAACCTTGTGATTGGTTAGCACCTTAAAGGGCCTGCTCTCGCTTTTTTAACTTTTAATTTATTCTACACTTGTTTAAAAAGGTAAAAGGTTCCCCTCGCTCATATGTGCTAGTTGTTCCCGACTCCCGTATTTATCTGGCTCCTTTTATTGAGATACAATATTTTCATATAGTTTTTATGTTTTTAATTGTACTCCAGAGTAAGATGGGTGACTTCTAAATTTGACTGATAAATAAGTAAGCAAACTTAACTTGTTGTTTTGAATAACTAGGTCACAGAACTAAGCCTGTTAATTTATAGTTAGCACTTTTTTGGGAGAAAAAGAAAAGAGAAAAACCGCTCATGATGAGATAACTTACTCTAGACAGGGGTGTCAAACTCACATCGTCACGGTGTCATCACGTGACATATTGAAACTTCCCCCCCCTTAACTAAACTGAGCATGGGTGTGGCCAGTACATGATGCATCCGGTTCGCAGGCCACGAGTTTGACAGCCCTGTTCTAGACAATCTCTCTGCTCTGTAAGGGGGAAAACGGTCAGCACAGGATGTGAAGTAGCCGACTATAATGATAAACTCTTGACTGAGAGAGAGATTTTGCAGTAATAAATGTGGGCATTACTGGTAGTCACAAAGTTATTTTCTTATTACTGACGCATAACAAACAATTGCTGCGTGAGGCAGTCTCTAAATGATGATTATCTGTATTTCTACTATGTAGTTCTTCCATATTGGTACATTTCCTTTTAAGTAAAGCATTCATATGCCATCACTACTGGTTAAATTTAGTCCGAAAACATCTCATCTCTGTTGCCCTGGTCTTCTCCTCATCTGTAGGAATAATGAAAACAAAGGAGCTGTAGACTGAAAGTCTGTAGAGATTCTTAGTCATCCAGATCATGGTTGTCCCATAGGTGCTTTTTCAGGAAGCAACTGGACTTTCTTGTTTTTCTTTTGAAGATGTTATGCTTCTCATCCAAGAAGCTTCTTCAGTTCTGACAGGATAGTGGGGAATGGAAGGATTTATATTCCTTAGGAGACAACTGGTCATTTGCATCCTTTTAGAGGGTCATTGAAGTACTTGGAAGTTTATCTGTGTCCTCAGGGTCACCTGAGTAGTGCTCCTGGTTCCTGTAGTCTGCAATTTTTTCTCTGGAAATCCATTCCACACCATCCCAAATTGTATAGCTAAAAGTCTGTAGATCTGTAGACTGACTTCTCTAGAACCCAAAGAACACCAGAATTATCTTGTGAAAATATTAACATGTGTTTAATTTATCACATATGGAAGTTTTTCACTACAATATTACAGAGAAATACTCTTTTGAATCAGGTAAGCAATTTTTTCCCTCAGTATTTGACAAAAAGGACTTTAGCAGCAGAAAAAAGACAATAAATCCTACAGAAGTATTCAAATAAAGGTAATATATTTAGTCTAACTTAGATAAAAGTTAACAGGTTGAGTAGGATTTTTGATATTTAGAATCTGGGCAGACCTCTCACAGAGGGAGTAATAGTTTGGCAGAACAATCTTTTGCATAGCTCAAAGGAGTACAAGGGACTGAAATAATACCACTTTTTACAGAATTGTAGCTTAATAAAAGCTGTACTGCTATCTGAGCTTCAGTATAATTTGCACGAAATATTAAATAAACTCCATTTCTGAGGGTAGGTTTTTAAGGCAACCAGTTAAAATAATACTCATAGTATGGTTCTTCATGGTGTTGTTAGAATAGCTAGCTAGTTCAGTTGACTGGCATAAATAGAGGAATTACCCTAGGAATTGGATAAAAAGAATATTAGTCTATGCATGAGCTCTCAACAGAATTCCAGGTATTTTTTACTCAGAGATAAACAACTTCAGACATCCTCCGGATGTTGTCAAACTATGATTTTAGCATCTCATCTAGCACAGTCAGTTAACTTCACTTTTTGCTATCATACCTGCTTCCAGTAAATACAAATATGGTTGGTTTCTGTGGCATCTCCTGATCAAGAATATGTCTGCCCTGCTGGTTAGTGATTTCCAAGACGTTTGCAGTAAACTCACAAGAGACTGTTTACCTCTCCTCTTAGAACTTGCAATTCTAATTTTCCTTTGGAGGCATGTGTTCTGGTAGGCCAGCTTTGTTTTCTTTTTAAATTAGGACTGGCTGCTAGGAACTTTCTGTGAGGTTTTTAAAAAAAAGAATCTTAGCAAAGATTTTGGCCTTACCTGTTGGAGCATCTTTCTTTCTATTTAACAGTCAAATGCAGTAATCGCATGGAATCAATTTCGACTGGTTTTGATCCTTGAGTTCTTGAGTCAGGTGAATTATTTTTTCAGTTGGTCTCACTTATATTAAATTAGATGTCCATAGAACTGCAAAACGTGGTTTGGATTAAACAAATAAAAGGTACTGCAAGAAAATGAAATTCCCAAGCACAATAGGGACATTTTCAGTGTCAAACTGTTTCTTCTGTGTAAGTCATCTGTCACTTTTCAGCAGCTAAGGATTGACATATTTCTTTATTTCCTGAATAATTTAACGAAGTATTTTGAGAGCATTTTGATTTATTCTGAAATCCTAGATTTATATACATATATATATGACTTGTCTTACAAAAGCTTCAATATACTAAAAATTAGAAAACTGCAATTGACTTGTCCCAAATTGAGTTTGGGGTAGATGGTAACATCCTATGAAATTCTGGTGGCTCCTCATGAGGTACTGACTATACTAACTAATTTCTGACGAAAACATGTATATTTTGAATTTGTTGTTGTTTGCTTCATTCCTCATTTTATTCCATAGTGGCCATTGCCAATTGTGAACTCAGATTCATGGTATCAAGGAAGATGTGATCTTTGCCTCTTCTCCATTTCTGCTAACTGAAGCCAACTTGATACCTCTATGTAAACATCAGTATTCTAGAATATGTGGAACATTCTTACAGAAACTGATTTAGTGTTGAAAGAAAATGTTTTGAGATGTGCAGAGAATATAAATCACACACCAGAAGTTTTACCAGATCATATTTTATATTGGTGTCAAAAACAACAGGACAATTTTGAATCAATATTATTTAAGGCAAGATCAAGCTGCAACTGTCTGACTTTGATTAACTGCTCCTCAGTTTATCTCCTATGACAGAGCAGATCTTGTCAGTCTCCCCATATTTTCAGCTCTTTTACAGCTGCAAATGACTAACCTGAGAAGGTGTCCTTTATTGTAAGGGAGAAAATGTAGTGAGAAAGAGACAATTTACCTATCTTGCTACCTAGGGACATGGAAGGCAGAAAATTTATGTTCTTATTTTTTCCCCTCCTTCTCTTTTCTCTGTATTTCCATTTATTGGGTATACTAGACATACTGCAATTATATTTTTCCAGAAAGGATATTCCTTCATCGCCGCCACCCCCCCCCCCAATATTCTGCTTCTTAGCCTTCTGAAAAAGATAATTCCAAAACAATGGCTTTATAGTGACTATAGTTTATTGCGTTCAAGTAATATAGCGATTCATAAAAAACTACACTATGAGACTGATTTGCAGAGGTGGCATAGGGGGAGGCTCTGTCTACACAATCTGTCAGCTTATCAGGCTGAGCCTATTTTATGAGTTTCTAATATATTCCTGCCTTTTATTAGTTCTTGCATATATCAGGTGCTTCCAGAAGGAGGATTTCTGACTCTTCAGTTGAAAAAGCACTGTGCAGCTTTTTTTTTCTCCCCTTCTGGAAAGAAAAATGACCAAACACACAATCATAAATCAAGAAAATGGTGAAAAAGAGCGAAGTTCTCATAAATTCTATAAGTGAATCTGGGTGACTGTACAATAAACAGTTTTTGAGAAGGACCCAGAAACAGCTTCCTGACAGCCCTTCCGTAAGATGAAGAAACAGGAGTAGCAAAAGTTTCAGGAATACCTTTTATTGTTGTAGAGTACATTATGGAATCTTAAAAGCTTGCCAGACTTTCTCTACTCTGTCTTATACCAACACAAAATTGAGGAGAAGTTTGAATCTTTCCTGCTTCCTTTTTTCTCAGCCTGGTTAACCATGTCGCTCCCCAAGGCCAGGTCTGCATTCTTTCACACTTTCCTTCTGTGCAGCCATCCCTCTTTCATACAGATCTCATGGTCACAGAGCTATTGTTTACTGATTAAGACAAGCGTGGATTTACAATGCTATTTACAACAGACATCCCTACCCACTCACCCCTTTATTGGCAAGGAATTTTAATTTCAGTGTAGCAGAGGTTCAGACAGGAGGGAGAGCTGCATTCTCCTCTTCTAGTTCCCTTGCTTAACATTGGTGCTTTCCCTCTTTCCGTAATTCAGCAGCAGCCAAAGTGGATCAGGTTGTTCCATTTGTGGAAGTGTGTAATGGGGATACCTGTGTGTGTGCAGCCTCTAATCTTGCACCCAATCTTCTTCTCCAAATTAGAACTGAGCCTGCCTCAATAAACATAATCATTCTTTGAGATGTGCCACAATAAGATGGTATCATTCCCCCCCTCACTGTGATCATATCACTAATTCAGATTTCAACAATTCTGAATTATAATGGCTGCTTGTGAGCAAAGAAAGGGAGTTGAGAAAAATACAATTTTTCCCTTCCTTGCCACATACATGCGGTTTGAGATAATCAATCATATTAAAGCATCCTTTGCTTAGTTTATTGGAGAAATTACAGTATCTGCTGTCCACAAGATGGGGGCTGATGTCACTGGAAGGGACATGGTATCTTGCTTTAATTTCAATCTGTGTTCTTATATCGCTAAGTGGACTATTATAACTAGGCTGCAATGTCTTAAGTGCTGTGGAGTAACTGTGATTTGTTGAAAAAGGCACAGTACTACTGCATAGTAGGTGATTTATAAGTCATCATTTCAAAATCACGGTGGTTGGCATAGTACAATATGCTAAGCCAAAACCAAGCAACTGAAATGATGGGTTAACACAGGTTTGTTGGTTAATTCCTACAACTTAAATGCCACTCCATTTTCAGAGACTGAGTGACTTCCAGTATTTATATTATATATGAACTAGA
>JANHFT010002701.1:5169-24396 GCA_032467955.1 Pseudoxenodon macrops | reverse complement strand
AGTTTTAAATTTAGCTGCTTTTATCTAAAAATATAAATAAAATATGGAATGTTGTGTGCTTTTGCAATTCAGCTTAGTCGGGGGTTGGTCTAGATGGCCGCCCAAGGTCCCTTCTTCCAACTCTGCAAATCTATTAAAACTGTTAAATGTATTACATCTGTTGCTGGTGCCTTTTTTTTTGCTTTTGCATGGTGTGCGAGTCAGTTGTGTTGTTTTGTGTTGTGTGTGTGTGAGTAAAGTGCAAAAGTTTTTTTCCAGCTCTTTGTGGTCCTGTGAGGGGCTTGTGGCAGGGGTCATTTTGTATGCTTTTGCATGGTGTGTGAGTCAGTTGTGTTGTGTTGTGTTGTGTTGTGTGTGTGTGTGTGTGTGTATATAAAGTGTAAAAGCATGCCCACCCGGTCACCTGACCTCAAATCTTGCCCACAAAATGAGCCACACCCACATAACTGATAATAAAAAAATTAGAACCCACCCGTGTGTGTGTGTGTGTGTGTGTGTGTGTGTGTGTGTGTATAAAATTAACTATGTTATGTAGTTAAGTTATTGTAACCTATAGAGAATAGCTGATGATATGAGACTGGTTTGACTGGTGTTACCCAGACCATGGGAAAAGTTAGATTTCAGCTGATTTTCTTCGCTCATAAAACTCACACTTCCCTTACTTCCATGGTTTCACTCACATTAAAACAACCACATTAACCTCTTTTCTAACTTTCAGAACACATGGTTGATCTGCAGAGTCGTTTCCTATTTTATGCTCTTCAAAGTATAGACCACAGTTAATAAATCAGAGTTGGAAGGGGTCACTGAAGCTAACTTTCTACTCAGTAGGAATCCAGGCTAAAACTTTACACATAGATGTTGCCCAGTCTCTGCTTGAGCATATTATGTGAGGGAGCACTCATCTTAAAGCTTTCTTTTTGTTAAATTTACTGCAAAATGTATATATTACTTTATTTTCGCTCTTGCTTGATTTTTAGATATGTATATGGGCAACTTGTTATAATCTTTTTGCAAGTAAAATCCATTATTCTGTGGCCTATCCTCTAGAGAATAGCTTGCAGCTTTATTTTTCTATTAGATATTCTTTCAGTTTCTCAAAGAGTACCATCATATTCCCCTTCAGTCTTTTTTTTACAGCTAAACCTCACCAGATCTTTTAATCTTTCATTAAAGGATTTACAGTATCTTCTAATCTCTTAGTTATTTTTGTTGGCTTTTTCAATTTGTTCCAGTTTATCTGAATCCTCCTTAGTGAAGAGAGCTGGGGTTTCATCAATGCAAAATAAAATGGAATTATTCCTGCGGTGCTACCTTAAATTGTAGCTGTTCTTCTTAGTTTGTAAACAACCACTGTTGATCCTTTCTACACTTTTATCACCAGGCCCATTCCTTACCTCTTACTGCTTTGCATTTCTCTCTGTTAAATTTCATTTTGTTTATTAATATTCTGATTTTTAATATCATAATATCAATAACAAAACATTATTTCTGTGTTTTAAAGAACTTTGTGTCATTTGTACATTTCTCATATCCTACTCATTAATCAAATCATTGAAGTGTAGGAGGTCCAAGACAGAATAATTATTTATTATAATTATTTATTTAATTGTATATATTTATTATTTATTAATTGTATATATTTATTAATTGTAAAATTATTTATTTAATTATATATATTTATTAATTAATTATAATTAATTACAACTAATTGCAATGATCTACTACATATCGATTTTACAGAAGACAACGTTGAAAAGGCACTACGCAGACTAAAACCATCTCTATCTATTGGACCCGATGGATTATGTGCCTACTTCTTAAAAAAACTTTCCACTGCCATAGCAGAACCTTTAAGCATAATCTATGAAAAATCTTTCAGGACCAGCTCCTTGCCCAATCTATGTTCACTAGCCACAGTCATCCCTATCTTCAAAAAGGGACACCCCAGCCTAGTTGAAAATTACAGGCCAATCTCTTTATGTTGCATCACCTGCAAAGTCATGGAATCAATCATTAACCAATCCATTACCCTCCACTTAGAGACAAACAACCTTCTCTCTAACAAACAATTTGGTTTCAGGAAAAAATTGTCTTGTAATCTGCAACTTCTACACTGCAAAAACATGGACTACACAACTCAACTAGGATAAAGCAATATATGCAATTTACATAGACTTCTGTAAAGCCTTTGATTCAGTGATACAGTACATGAAAAACTACTCCTAAAGCTGAAATCTTATGGCATTTCCGGATCCCTGAATAAGTGGATAGCTGCGTTTCTATCAAACAGGCAACAAGTAGTCAAAATAGGGAGTGCCCTATCAAACCCTGTACCTGTTAACAGCAGGGTCTCCCAAGGCAGCGTTTTAGGCAGCATTCGGGAATGGACTTCCGGTTTGCCTGTTCTGCCGTTTTTCACCTTCCGGAGGCTTCAGGGAAGCCTCTGGAGGATGAAAAACAGAGGATGAAAAAGGTCGAAAATCAGCTGGCCAGGGCACACAAGCGTGGTGGAGCTGACAGGGCAACGCCTTGCGTGCTCTCAGAAATGGGTCCGCTTGCCACCTATAGCACATGTGCCATAGGTTCACCATTGCTGCTCTAGTTCAATTAGGAAACCAAGGGAAATAGTGCCTGTGCATGATTTCCAAGGAAGACATTTATCCATTTAATTGTTATGCCACCCAGCCTAATTTAAATATTAATTTTTTAATGTTCTCATAATAAGAAAGGTCTCTCCTGTTCCCTCCAAATTTGTGACAAGGTTATCTTGCCAAGTTTTGTTCATACCAATCCATGCTGGACTGTGATGAGTGGTATGTTGTGTTTAAAGTGATTGTTGAGTGAAAATGTTAAGATCTGTCTAGAATTTTTTGAGATGTTGTTAGATTGTCAGTCTGATTAATCTGTAGTTATCTGCATCCTTTCTTTACTAATTTCTGCATTTAGGGACATAAGATGCAGAAAGGTTCAGCCAGACCATTATCACGTTCTGTCAGTTCCTCGATATGTAGTTTATCTGGTTAAGGGTATAATCTTATTCAGAGTAAATAGGCATTTCCTGACTATGCTTCTCAAAGTTCTATTGTCTGCCTTCATCCTACTCTTATGTGAAATACATATAATATTGTTGGAGAAGACATTCAAAAAAGGAGGCTAACAGCTTTGACTTTTATTTTGTTATCTGATTACATTTTGTCCTCTTCACTAATCATCTGCTATATTGATCCTTTTCATTACTGGCATTTTCACATCTCAAGAAAGCTCTTTTGTTAGGGATTTGCACCTTTCAGGATGTAAAGCCATGACTTTTATTGAGTTCCCATAACAATGATATTTTCTTCTGTCTTGTGGCATCCCTTTTTATCTGAATAATATGATTTCATTCACATTTACTAAAAGAAATATCTTTCTAGGATTAATTATCCCCAGTATTTAATAATCTGGACAATACATTTATTATTTTATTTTATTTAACTTTTTCTAAATTCTTGAGTACCCAATATAGTCACCATATTACTGTTTGTTTGTACACATCTACTTAAAGACTGTCAGTAGCAATTAAAAAGACTCAAAATTTTTGCATATTTCAGATAACAAGAACTTTCCATTATATGCACACCTTTAATAAACATAAAGTGCAGGAGTGCTGAACAACTTATGTGCTTCAAGTTCATTGCTGTGAGTTTATCCATTGATCATGCTCCTTTGTTTACCTGGAAATGTTTCCCCCTCTGTCAGCTCCTATTGTTGCTTCTCCATTGTTTGACCTGATAAAGCTGCATCCTTTCTTACTAACTAAGATTTATTTACTCTCTGCTTCAACACTGATCTTTTTTTTCAAGCACTACTTCAGGATTGTATTAATTGTAGGCATCACTCCGGCCATTTTTAAGTAGAAATAGAAACATGACACAGGGATTGTTGGTCAGTTATTGTAATGTATGTACATTTTCACTTCTGCTTCTTAAGATAATAACAATAGAAAGAGTTGTTTTTTTACTTGTTCCTTCATCAAGATCCCAGGAGCACATTAACAATATAGAGGGGAAAATTAGTTGGAGACTTTTCTCTTGAAATCTCCTGCTACACTCCACTGTCAAACTTCTTTGAGCTGATTCTGAGAACTTACTCAGTTTTAGAAATCTCAATTCCCCAGTATGGCTTTGGTATTAGGCTGTGTTCACTGGAAATATGAGAGTTGTAATCCAATATATCTGGACATGGCCTGATGGGAGAATGTTGCTGTCTATACAAATATCTGATCTACTGAGATGAAAGAAATGTAATATTAATCTTCTTCGCTCACATATTAATCACAGACTACTAAATACATTCTCCGATTAGATAAAAATGAGAATATGGAGGGTAATGACAATAAATCAGTTTCTGACAACATCCCTGATGAACTAAATATCTAGTAATTATCCAATTGATTTTACTTAACACTATGAAGTCACACACAGCTAGTTTTCTTTCTCTGTCTTTATTTCTCTTTTTCATATTATATCAGAGATGCAGCACGTTTATTCACATAGAATAAAAATTACTGGAGTAGAAATAATGTCACTTAAGAATTAATGGATCGGATCTGTCTTACAGATTTATCATTTCAGATGAGGTCAATGAATTTATGGTACGAATGGCTATATCCCCAAGGTAATAAAATGGAGCAAAATTATTCATTTTACTTCTGACTAATATTATGCTCAAAGTAATTACAGATTTCTCCTATGAGCTCATTCTGATTCCTTAAATTGTGACAGATTGAACATATATCTTTCAGTTCAATAAAACAACATTTTTCTATCTGTAAAATATACAGCATGTGATCTATTTTAAGAAGTAATTTGCATGCTGAGTAAATTCGGCTGGTTAAAATTTTACTACATTCCATCCCAAATTAAGATTCAAATCTTAGGATTTGTTTTTCCTTTTACTGTTTTTAAAAATAAATTTTCCTTTGATTGCATGTGTGGCTATTTCTTCTTACATTATTTCATTATAATTTTAACAGGGCATGATTTTAAACCCATTTTCCTATTCATTTGGAATAAATAGAGATTTACTGCTACGTAAACATATATCAGTGCTCCGAATTCTAAAGGGAACACTCAATTCTAGCAAATTATTAGTTGAATAATTCAACTAACTTAAATCAGTTTGAATTCTAGCAAATTATTCTACAAGTTTTGTTAACAGGATACCCTTGAGATTAGTTGTAGTAAATTAATATTATTAAATCATGTTTTAACAAAAGTGAAACACTCATTCAGAAGAATGGGGTGATAACATAAGTTTAGCTAAGTGTCTTGGCATGTGCCAGTCCTCCTCCTCCTCTTCCCTACTACTATTATATGTAGGTAATCTTAATTACATTCACAGTCTAAGACTGGTGGAAATTTAATAATTCAAGTCCTAACCAATACCTAAGAATTATTAAGGTAGTTTCTAAGAATATTGGCACTTCCAAGCAAGATGATTTTTTGGGTAGTAAAATTAGGTTATTTATCAGGTCTGATAAATTCAGTATTTCCAGGTATCAAGGATCTCCTTTTGGTATCACTTTAAGGGTTCCAATCACGATCGATATAACAACAGCTTCCTTTTTTCATAAGCATTCAACAAGTCCTCATATTTTGTAATTTTTCCAATTGCTTTTCCTTAGTTATTTCCTTATTGTTTTTTCTTATTGCTGTTAGACATACTGGATCTGGCATTTTTGTCCGCTTATTAGGTCTTTTCTAAGGTCTTGGAATAGGTAGCTCTTGATGTTTGATGGTGTTAGACGGGGTGTCAAACTTGCAGTGTCACGGCAGTATCATGTGAGGTATCACAACTTTGCCCCCCCTTCAATAAAGCAGGCGTGGGCATGGCCAGGGCGTGGTGTATTTGACCCGCAGGCCGCAAGTTTGACAGTCCTATGTTAGAGCTATAATTGCAGGATTGTAAGCTGTTCTAAGCAAAACTGCCTTTTGCAATTGACTGGTGGTATTTGTCATTATTATTATTATATACATAATAATGTGACATCATAGCTGCCAGTTCACTAGTTGGCATTTGCCTTCATATGCATCAAGTTTTTCTCAGACTCTAGGATGTTATAATGTATCAGCATAGTATATGTGTGGATCCAAGCAGCGTGGCCTTTTCTAACTGACAGATGGAAAATTTGTCGATATACAGATTTGCCATCCAAGAGTTTTTGGTATGATACCCAGTGTGCTGATAACCACTGGGACCACGATGGCCGGTTTATGCCACAATCTTTCAGCTTCGATTTTCAGATCTTGATGCTTTGTGATCTTTTCCAAGTCTTTGTTTTCTACTATCCCTTGGTACTGCCATATTAATTATCCACACGTTCTTTTTTTTCAACCATAGTTAAATCTGATGTATTATGTGCCAAATTTTATCAGTTTGTATTCAAAAATCCCAAAGTATCTTAGCCTATTCCTTCTTGATTACTTTTTCAACTCTATGTTCCCACCAATATTTCATTACTGGCACATGATAATTTTTCCAGATGTTCCAATGAATTATTCTGGCGACTGTGTAATGTCATTGTTTATCATCAGTTTGTGCGATCTTGTTACATGAGCTGAATGTACTGAAACTACTGTTTCTTCTGCTTCTTTCCACAATCTGCACTTTGAATCATTTGCTGTTTTTCAGTTCTGGCCTTATTACTATGGTTGATCACACAGTCAGCGAGATGTTTATATTCGATTTGACATTTTCTTCCATGTATCAAGTCCTTCCCAAGGACCTCAGATAGGCAGATGTTGTTTGATGTTGTTAAAGATATCATTGCAAGATGTAACATCTTCCGAGTAAAGCTACCTTTTGCATTTGCCTGAGAATAATTTTATTAATGCTGATAGTGTTTAAGTGGTACTCCAGATGTTTTGGAATTGCACCCAAAACGCCTATTATTATTGCAACTATCTTTGCTTTCTTTTCTTTTGTTATAATCATTCCACTTCTACTGGTAGGTCTTTGTATTTTTTCTCTCTAGTTTTCTCTCTTCTATTCTGCTCTCTCTCCAAGTACTGCAACATCCGCTATCCAGACTGTTTTGTTTTTCTTATCAAAAATTGTTCAGTCTGGGGTGTTATGTGGCAGGTGCTTTTCTTTGTTTGAATTCTAAAATCCCAGACCACTTTAGCTTCTTCATTTCTGTTACTTTGTCTATTTTGTGGTCCCACCAGTTCTTGCTGGCAGGCAAATGGTATTTCTTGCAGATATTCCAATACACCATTGTTGCTATTTTGTCATGCAGTTGCTTGTAGTCAATCTGTGTGATCTTTTTGTAGCAGCAACTATGTAATCCACTGTTTCTTTACCTTCCTTGCAGTGGTAGTATTTGCTATCTGTTGCTGTCATCTCAATTCTGGCTTTGTATGTATTTGTTCTGAAGCTTTGATCTTTGTGCAGCCTGAATTAGTTCCTCTGTTTCTTTCTTAATTTTCCCCGCTGTTAGCCATTGCCAGATCTTGTTGTTATCTGCTACATCTGCTAGGTTTTGTATGCTTGCTTGCTTGTTTGCGTGTGTGTGTGCGTGCGTGTGTGTGTGCGTGTGTGTGTGTGTGCGTGTGTGTGTGTGTTGCACTGGCCATGTAATATTTTGCCTTGTTGTATCTCATTTTTATTCTTCTGATCTTTCTTGTCGACCAGTTTAGTTTCTCCAGTATTCAGTAAGCCTTCATGGTGTACTAGCTTCCGTGCATCTTCTTCATTGTCCTTCCAATGCTTTCTCCTCCTTCTTCAATTATATGATTTTGTTGCAAGTTTCCATGCTCACCTATGCTTCTTGGTTAAGTAGAGTTTGTCAACATTGCTGTGCGGATAAAGTATATAATTCATTATGATTATTTTTCTGATCTTCCTATCCAGAGTTAGTTTTGGCTGCACTTGCTTTTTCTACCTTTTAATCATTACTTTACAGAAAAAAGCAATTTGTGTGCTCTAAACTATTGCCAGTGCTCATTTTACATATAAATTAGTAAGTCTTGATACTTCCTAAACTTTCCTTTTCTCCTGGAATCTGTGAGTTTTCTGACTACCTCCATACCCATTAAATAAATGTGTTATTTAATTGTAGGATTTTGCTGTCCCACCAATCTCCCTCCCTAGTTAAAAATATTGGGCACATTTTTCAAAAAAAAGGTTTGCTCTAAAATTGAGCAAGGAGCATTTAGATTTTATGTTAAAGCATGAGTTTCAGAACAGCTAACAAAGGGGTAAATTGACTGGTTTCACTTTGGATATGGAAAAACAGTGAGATGAAAGCATCCAAAAATAGCATTGGATATTCAAAAGTGGCTGGCCAACTGTAAAATTGCTTTAATTGGCAACAGAAAAAGAATCAGTTTGGGAACACAATTCTTCAAGCAACACAACATGGAAAAATAATTGTCAATGTTGTAGTAAACCTAATTCATATGAGGTTGAGGTCTGAGTCTGTTTGTCTCCTGTAACATCAAGATAATTTAAGCTAAGGAATTACTTGTTCTTGGTGCCACCAATTGCTCATATGTGTTTTCATATACACTACAACAAGCTGATTCCAAAGAGACATATGCTAGAATATTGTGACTTCTTACAAGGAATAAACATCAATGACCACCCTGAATGAGGATGTATATGATAAATGCCCATTGAACTTAATTAAGTCAAAAAGGCTTGATTCATATGGGTTGTTTTCTGGCTTTTATTGAAATGCCAGTGAGATGTTCAACAAATGTGCGAGCTTTAAACAATTTAAGTGTTATCACTGAAAAAATCAAGAATTTAATACGACTAGTCAAATGCCCAGCATATGTTGTTTTCAATTTGTTTATATGGCAAATGGTTATTAAATCTACATTATTTACTTTAATGCTATCATTTTGTTATGGCATTATTTTGTATATTGTTTAAGATAAGGTTTTCCAGTTCTGAATACTGTGCAAAGGTGTACAAAGGACAGTGCATTCGTGTACTTTTATCTCAATATACGTATCATAGATAGCATGAGAAAAAAATATTTGTAATATTATTAGAATGGAATGAATGACAAAAACCGAGACTGTCACTGTGTATAAAATCTTTAAAAAATGGCACCGAAAATTCTGACATCTGTTGATCTGTTTATAGCTGTGGAAAGATTATTCATTTTAATTCTTGTTTAAAATGCCAAATGAAGGAAAAGGCATTTGTGCAAACAAGAGTCATATTTGCATGGTAGATCATGTCTCTGCCATCTGTGAGAGCTGTTGGTGTTGCAGTATTAATGTGTTAATGAAATCATAATAATTTCTCTAAAGTAATGGATTCCAAAACCTAGAATGTCTATTTTTTGAACTTTGATTTCTAGTGGTTTACAACAGGGAAAACCTTTCACAGCTTAATTAGTTCTGGAACCTTAATTTTTTTTAATTGGCAGTATCTTTACCCCACCAAATAGTAGGACAGAAAATAACTTGTATTTGGTACAGAAAGACTATCATCATAATAAGAGGTTTTGTCTTATTTTTTGAAAATTGGCTATATCAATTTTTGTCTGCCAAAAGTATATTCAAAAATGACTAGTTTAAAAAGCATGGGCAAACAGCTTGGATAATCTTTCCAGCTTGTTAAAATATCACAGTTTCTGAATACTTGAAATTCATCCAGGTTTTATTATTATTTTCTACTTCATAATTAGAACTCAAATTTAATGCTGTATGATGGTTTTGCTTTTTGGATACAAGGTAATACTATCCCACCATTGCTATTTATGGCACTTCACTAATTTAAAATGTCAGGTTGCATTCTTACACCATAGATGAGTTGCTTTCAGTTTTCAAAAGTTATGAGGTCTTTTTCCAAGTGTTCCTTGATCTTATTTTTATAACTACAGTTCCAGTTTTCAGTCAAAATCCACATGACCAATTCAACTGTGCTTATGCATAAATACCATAATCTGAACCAAGGCCTATTATAGTCATTGATCTTAAGCTTCTTAATGTTTTATATTAGACTCTGATCATGCTTTATAATAAAATCTGCAATATTTATACAAAGTGTCAAAGTACAATTCTATACATGTTTACTCAAAAGTCTCAATATGCTCAATGAAATTTACTTTATTTTTGAAGAAAGAGGGCAAATCCAAACAAAAACCACATGGGTTATTTACATCTATGTTGTAGAATCTGGAGAGAAACCCTGAGCCTGCAATCCTGCTTGTAGTTAAATCATCTTGAATAGAATAGTTTCCTTTGAGTAAACTAATATAGGGTAGTTTTTTCTTAGTTCATGGCAGAGATAAGACCTGATGTGAGGATTTTCTGATCGATAGGACAATCACTTTATATTTAGCAGTACTTCAATTCCACTAAATATATTACCTTGTGTTTTAATGTAATGATTTAAAAAAATCTTTTTACAATCCTATTGCTTTTCCAGAACATAATTTAGATGTGAATGTAGATGAAAACACACATACATGCACAATACTATTGTTTTCATTTACTAAAGGTAAAGGTAGATGACAACTAGATTAAATATTATAAAAATAAGTTGTGTGAAAGCATGTGTGTCTGTATATATCTACGGTATATATTTGCCTATATACATAGCAATGTTAGATCAACTATATTTTGGGGTCATGGCATGCAAGTTTCATGAAATATATTTTTTCTGGATAATTCAGATGTTTAAAAATCAGTTATCAAAATTATAAAAAAATACTTTTAATGCAAATGACATTATAAAAAAGAAATCACTTTTTCTTACCTGTTTTGATTTTGTTACTGTGTTGTAGGTGTGTGACTGGTGTAAGCACATAAGACACACAAAAGAGTATCTGGATTTTGGGGACGGGGAAAGAAGGCTTCAATTCTGCAGTGCAAAATGTCTCAATCAGTACAAAATGGACATTTTCTACAAAGAGACACAGGCCAATCTTCCAGCTGGACTCTGCAGCACATTACATCCTCCAGTAGAAAATAAAGCAGAAGGCACTGGGGTGCAGCTGCTGACTCCAGATTCTTGGAATATATCGCTAGCAGATGCTCGGAGAAAGGCCCCATCCCCAGTGTCTGCAGCTGGCCAAATTCAAGGTCCTGGACCATCCACGTCTACCACTGCCTCTCCGTCTGATATTGCCAACTGCTCTGTCACTAAAATCCCAACGCCGGTTCCCAAACCTATTTCTATGAATGAGAATCCAAATATTCCACCAATTTCTGTTCAGCCACCTGCTAGTATTGTGCCTCCAATCGGTGTCCCACCTCGAAGTCCGCCTATGGTGATGACAAACCGTGGACCAGTTCCCTTGCCCATATTCATGGAGCAGCAGATTCTGCAGCAGATTCGTCCACCGTTTATTCGAGGGCCACCTCATCATGTCTCAAATCCAAATAGCCCTCTGTCCAATCCAATGATTCCTGGAATTGGCCCACCACCCGGTGGTCCTAGAAATATGGGACCCACTTCCAGCCCGATGCACAGGCCAATGCTGTCCCCTCATATTCATCCTCCAACGACTCCAACCATGCCTGGAAATCCTCCAGGCTTACTACCCCCTCCACCGCCAGGAGTTCCTTTGCCCGGCCTGCCTTTCCCTCCTGTAAGCATGATGCCAAATGGTCCTATGCCCATGCCACAGATGATGAACTTTGGTTTGCCATCTCTTGCCCCATTAGTGCCACCACCAACCCTCTTAGTGCCATATCCTGTTATCGTTCCACTTCCTGTCCCAATCCCAATTCCAATCCCCATTCCTCACATCAATGATTCCAAGCCCCCAAATGGCTTCTCGAGCAACGGGGAAAGCTTCATTCCAAATACACCCAACAACACAACAGGGGCTAAGCCAACAAGTAACTCTGTGTCCCCCAGGAATTCTAAACAAGGCCCTTCCAAGCCTTCCGATTCATCACCAAGCTGCTCAGGCCAGTCCTTAAATCAAACCCAAGTGCATCAGCAGCACAGTAAAAATGAAGTTGTTGATTTGACTGTGAGATCGAGTAGTCCTGTGAACAACAAGTTTGGTTTTCCTACAGTACTACAGGGACCACAGGATGGTGTGATAGACTTAACTGTAGGTCACAGGTCTAGACTACACAATGTTATCCACAGGGCTTTGTATGCTGAAGTCAAAGTTGAACATGAAGCTAGCAGTGTTGTGAATCTGACTTCGGGTAGCTCGGATAAAAGGAACTGCAGTGACTGCAGGAAAAATTGCAGCCCCACCGAAACAAAGACATTACCGGGTGGTGATCCACCTCATTGCGGCTCCCTCCCAGTTGCCGCTGGCACTCCAGAAAACACTGCAGCTGCAGCCTGCAATGTCATTGTGAATGGCACAAAAGGCCCCGAGATTTCTAAGAACTCAGAAACACCCCAAGAGCAGAAAAAGACTCAGCTTCAACCCTGTTTGCTGGAGGAGCTGCCAGTGAGTGAGCTAGAATCCGTTAAGGAGAATAACTGTACATCAAACTGTCGCCGAGAAGGAGAGTCTGGTAAGAAGACAGGGGAAGAGTCTCTCTTTGGGGGAGACAAACAAGATCCCAACCTTAACAATCCGGCCGATGAGGATCATGCGTACGCTTTGCGGATGCTACCCAAAGCAGGCTGCGTCATCCAGCCTGTACCCAGACCAGCGGACAAGACTGCTATTGGACCCTGCATTATTTCAACGCCAATTCTCAGCACAGGGCCAGAAGATCTAGAGCCACCACTGAAAAGGAGGTGTCTCCGAATTCGAAATCAGAATAAGTAAAGGTTCGTGCAATCCCTAAAGTCTTCTGTGTGAGTAGAATTGATACCGATATTTTCAGGTAGGATGACATAAGAAGGTTGCCGTTTGAGAAACAGGGGCAAAGGTTCAAGTTGTTCAACTCATTCCCTTAAATTCATTACATATGTCTTGTGTTTGTCATGCAACATTTTTGTACTTGTTTTACACTCATCAGCAGTGTCTTGTTTCGTTATCTCATGGAATATTCTGTTACAACTCTGGCAAAGAAATGGTAGTGAGATATCTAGGCTAATGAAAAGGTCCTTCGCAACGTTAGTTTTTAAGACCAGGAAATCAATGTAGTCTCCAGGGCTAAGTCATCTGTAAAACGGCAATTTGCAACTTGTGGGTTTAATTATCACCATACATTTTAAGATAATTTTAGAAAGAGCAATTCTAAAACTTGGAATTGCATGAAATGTAAAAGTATGCTTTTTAACCTTTATCAAATACTTTCCGAAGTGTACAGTTTTTAAAGGAGGATTTAAATAAGGCTCTCAGGACTTTTCACAAGCTTTGTTTGAGTGGAGTTAAAAGTGCAGTTTCTGCTTACTAGTTTTATTCCCTAACTATTGAATCACACTGCTGTAGGTTCACTTCTCCATAACATTGTCTATTTTCTCTGCCTTTAAAAAGCATGTCTATGCCAATATAATATGCACTTTTAATGATCTTTGGCTAAGGCAACCTAGCATACAAAAAATAACCTTCTTTTAACAAACACAAAAGAGCCTTTTTAAGCATAGAATTGTCAAATGTATAATTGCCCGTTACATATTTGTATCAAAGCTGTTAATAGTATTAATAATCTTGCTTGGGGCTCATACAGCTATGGGTTTGGTTAGAACCTTGAATACCCTTCTTTTAATTACTTTTAACATTGAATTTTAATAATCTTTCCATATTTTAAATTTTATATACACTTTTATGTTTTAATATTTTATTTATACTCTACCCAGAGGCCTTCTCTGAGGGAGCCGGGCAGTTTATAAATTTGTTAGTTAGTTAAATGCATACATACATACATAGATATTCTGAAGGAATACCTAATATGAGAAATATACACTGAGATCCTGTTTTTTATCTATGCTTACAGAGCAGATACAGGCTTCTGACATTTCAATACACAGTGATGCTATACTGAAAGCTTTCCCCATTAGTATCTAGCCATAGCATGACCGATCCCTAGGAGCATTCTTTTTCTCTTCACGATATTGCCTTAATTTCACTCCATGAGTTGTTCTTACTTGTTCTAGGGTTAAAGTAGTGCTTCCTCTTCAAGCAGGCAATATGTTGCAACAGTTGAGCAACAACGGAGGAGTGGTGAGGAAGGGAAGGCTGCTTAATAAAGCAGAAGAAAGATTGCTGGCGGTAGGTCTAGTGTTTCAGGTGCAAAATGCTTTTGAGTGAAAGTTTGCCACTCTTCTAAACTAGTACCAGAATAATGCCATTCCAGAACAGGTCTTAAAATATTTGCTTTAAGGCAGGGGTCCCCAACCTGTCCGCTACAGCCCACTAGTGGGCTGTGAGGGGATTGCAACAGGGCTGTAGAAACAGCCAGTGAGGTTGTCTGCATGCAGAGCCTCACTTGCATGAGCGGCGGGCATGCTCCATTTGCCTGAGCAGCAAGCGTGCTTGCTGGCCACTTGCATGGAACCAACCCCTTTCCACTGCCCCCCTCTGTCTGGTCCGCAGAGCCAAAAACATTGGGGAACTCTGCTTTATGGTAACCCCACAAAACCTTTTTTGCGAGATAGTGAGTTTTGACTAAGACAAACCAGAGCTGAACTGATCTGTCTAGCCATCTCTCACTGTATCTGCCAGACCCAACTCATAGGAAATGAATGTTTTCTCACTGACTGGTGCCATTCAGTGAATGGGTGGAAAACAAAGCCAGGGGAATCTTATAGTCTTGATCCCAAATGTACCTTGTATAGCACCTTTGCTGACATCATGCTATGGCCAGAAAGGGTTCTGTGGACGTGTGTGGTGGGGAAAGAGCACAATTTTTACATTGGAATAATTTTCTGCCAGCTCAATCAAGCACTGGTAGCTAGCACTTTAAATCAGCTGTGAGGAAGAACCCTGAGTTAACGTATGTATAATGCACTAGCCAAGTTGGAATACACACATTCCAACAGGCATTCCTATAAATATACTAAGGATCTTTCCATGTAATTGTTTTTATACAATTAAGTATTTCTGCAAAAGATTCTGTTACCAATATTATAAAGTTTGCAGTACTTCAGAAAGTAGAACCTTTTGTATTTCATGAAATGCCATATTTTGTGCATTTGTTTCTGTTGTGATTGTTGAGTGTCATGTAGTTATTAAAATTTCCACAGATTATTAAAGGTTATACAGATGTAATAATGATGAATGTTACTTAAGTGATATTTGCATCCTTGTCAATTAAAAAAAAGGAATTTAATCCATTCCCGTTGAGAGAGAGATGGGCGGCTATATAATTTTAATAAATGAACAAATAAATTAATTGATTTTTTAAAACTAACAATAAAGAATAATAAGCTATTTTAAAACAATTATTCAATTTTCTGCCTGGTTTGGCAGCAAAAACAAAAAAAATACGCACCATTCTCAATCAAATGTCTCATCTTTTAACATAAATTACTACATCTATTGGCTGTTCATGCTGAAGCTAAGGTAGAGGAGAGGATTTACTATATTTGATTAGATCATCTGTACTTTTCAAAGAATTCACTAGACAGGTAAGGTGGGTAAATAATTAGACTGATCCCATGTACAGGTAATCCTCAACTTAGAACAGTTCATTTAGTGACCCTTCAAAGTTAAAACGGTACTGAGAAAAATGAGCTATGCCCTTTTTTCACACTCACAACCATTGCAGCATCCCCATGGTCACGTGATAAGAATTCAGATGCTTGGCAACTGACTCATATTCATGACAGTTGCAGTGTTGGGGTCATGTGATCACCTTTTGCAACCTTCTGACAAGCAAAGTCAATGGGGAAGCCAGATTCACTTAACAGCCATCTTACTTACTTGACAACTGCAGTGATTCGTTTAACAACTGTGGCAAGAAAGGTCATAAAATAGGGCAAATTTTACTTAACAGCTGTCTCACTTAGCAACAGAAATTTTGGATTCAATTGTGGTCAAGGATTACCTGTACTAGTTTTCTAACCTAAAACCCCTTTGCACTTCATCATCCGAGCCCTATTTGCAGAAGACATTTATATTGGATAAATGAGGCAACTTCTGAAGGGGACGATTGTAATAAATTTAATAAATAGAATAAAATAATGACACAGATGAAAATTAAACCCCTCTCCCATCCAATCCCATTTTTAATTCTGCAACTATATTACATGTCTCTCTGTATGAATATGTAATTTACACTGCATTTAATCAAAAGTAATACATATTAAGCATTAGGTTATTAATGTTAATACACTATTAAGTTATGCTTGTTCCTGGGTAAATGTGTATAGGATTAAGCATCTGCAGTATTTCTTCTAAAGCTTAATTCTTTACTATTCGTGTAAGTACAATATGCCTTCATTCATTCATTCTTTCTTTCATTCATTCATTCATTCATTCATTCTTTCATTGGTAGATTTCTCAAGAAACGTTATCAGATGATAATAATAAAACGTAAGATTTTATGTTCTGCTAATTCTAATTTTATCTAATATCTTTTATGTAGAGGGAGAAAGACAAACAATATGCATAAATCCCCTGACCCAAATGCTAAATTTTAGAGGAATGTTTTCAAACCAATTGCCCTTGAAAGATCTACCCTCCATGATAAAAGTAAATTTAAGAAGGGCCTTAAAGCAACCTAAGTTAGTAGGCAGCACTACTTCATTGAATGAAGAAGATATTCCAGATGAGGACATAACACAGATTTGTGTAACAGAAGTATTACATTGTTGCTAATTTTCAGTCGCTTTCCAATATGAATTCTAAAGTTTACATTTTTCACAGCTCTGTACACTTTTTTGACACCTCCGTAAAGCTATTCATTATGGCCTCAAATCTTTTCTCTGGTTAGTTATAGACAAAACAGATTTCATCACATTATATGTGAAATCAGTGCTCCAGTGTTAATCATTCTACACTTTCTTAAATTGAACCACGTTTGCCATTTTGTTGATCTTCTGAATCACTTCACAATCCCTTTTGGTTTTCACCACCTTGAATATTTTGTTATCATCAGCAAAATGGGCAACTCACAGGTTACTCTTAAATCAATAACAGTTATAAATAAAAGCACAAATTGTTTTGCTTTCTTAAACTAAGAGAAATAAAGTCTAGATATGGTTCATAATAAATTTTATATAATTAAACAAATAAAATAAATTGATAGGCATGCATAACCTTAAAACCCACTCAAAGCTCTTTCAAAAATTTCTGATGAATTAAGCAAAACGGGAATAAGTGTGTGAATTGTATTTCATTTTAAGCTTTGTATAACTAAATTTCATTTTTAATTTAGACTTTCTATTTTTTTGGACTATGGCTCTAGAAGGGAAGTAGGATTCCATGTGGGGTTTTTCCCCTCATAAAAAGTCTTCAAATCCTGTACAACATATCCCAGGAGTGAGCAGTGCTTTGGTTATAAGCATACTATTTCCAACTGTGAGATCCTTCAGGACAAATCTTTTTTTGCCTGGCGGTGGGAGAGAAGACTTAATCCTAGTACTTTGCCTTCAAAGACTTGTAGGGATAGAAGCCCCTAATTGGATTTTCACATGGTGGTCATAGGGCCAGTTTTGCCCCCTTAAAAATTCCCCCCAAACAAGATAGACCTGAAAATGTTGGACTTGCCTACTCAACTGGTGAGACACCCACAGGCCTCAGATATACCTCCAAGACAGAAAAGGCTGACCACCCCTGAGAAAATCTCCCCAAAGTTCACCCCCATTTGCTTCTTATCCCTCACTGTCTCCTTCCAATAGCTCGGGTCCCGAACCTGTGGCCCACAGCCCACTAGTGGGCCATGAGGAGGTTACAACTAGACCACAGAAACAGCTGGTAAGCGCATGCATGCATCCTCACTTGTGCAAGCAGCAGGTGAGCAAGCAGCAAGCGGCATGCCACTTGCACAAATGGAGCTGTATCCAGCCACTCGCGGGGAACCATCCTCCCCCCTCCACCGCTGTTCCACAAAGCCGGAAACTTTGGGGAACTCTGTTGCAGTGGTAGCAAATGCCATGACCAGCAACATTCCTTGACTGAACCTAGATTCTAATTAACCATCCTGATTCCCATTTTCAACCTTGGTTGTATGGTAAATAATTCTATGCCCCAGCTTTCTACTTTAAAAAAAAAACTCTGTGCCTTCCCTACATATTTCCTGAGAATCTTGCTTTTCAGACAGTTGCTGATTATGTTCCATTCCCATTCTTCATTTTCTCACATGAGCAATCTCCCTGGCATTTTTGTCTGTGGGATGGGGTCTAAAGTACTACGATGGTTCTCAAGTATTTCTTCTCTTATCACTTTTTCCTTCAAGCTTTGTCTTTTCGTCTCTGTCTCATTTTATATCTGTCCCTTTTTTTTTTTACTCTTATCTTTCTTGACTTTCTTCCCATTTATCCATAATGTGACTTTTTTTTTCTAGTCACCTATTCTTTCCCTCACAGAAGCTAAAATAAAGATTTACAATTTATAGTGATATTATGTATGTGTTTATTAAAATACAGGGGTTCCCTGTCCCCCCCCCATTTTATATCAACAAACTCGGAACCATGACATTAAACCAACCCAATTTGGTCACTTTTATCAGGTCAGCCAGAATCTTTTAAACTCATATTTATCTATGTTTTTCTTTTTTTTAATCTTTATATTGCCCAGAGTTATCAAGGAGTCGAGTTGTTTTGGGATTGGATAAATAAATAGTGCTCAATATGCTTTTAAGTTTTTTTTATTAAACATATATTGAATCATATTTACTCAAGTAGCATGGAAAATGTATTAAACATTTAAATATTGTAGTTGTATAGTTGGGATGGATCAATACAGATGCTGAAAACAAAAATATTTGAACATTCAAATATTTGGTCCCAGATGCTCTATGGATCTGTGGTACATGATTAACTTCATTTTGAAGTTTTGGTTAAAAGCTACTGCAACAGGGAGAAACAGCATGGGGAAACCTCTACAGTATCTGTACTTGCACTGCCAATGTACATTTTGTTGCCATTCTATTTATGTTTATTTCTCATTAGTCATATACAGAAAGAAAAACATGCTTGTTTTGTCTTACTATTTCAAATCAAGTGTCCCTATGTAAACTGCTACTAATCCACAGACTATATAGATTGATATATATTTTATATTAATTTATGTACATAAAAGATAAGTTAAACAATTTTATAAGATACCGTGCTTTTTTAAGACACACCTTTTCTCCCCCTAATTGGGGCTGATAATTTGGGTGCATCTTATACTCCGAATGTAGCTTTTTCAAA